>JAOEHI010035404.1:0-23335 GCA_025447815.1 Percopsis transmontana | reverse complement strand
ACCTCACTTTTTCATTGCTTAATTATAACATACTCTTATCGGCTTGTCAAAACAATGCTATTTACTGCTTTTTATAATGAAATACAATTAATATTATGCAGAATTGACTTCCGCCTTTTGGCCCGGCCCTCCACGATATTTTCTGTTTCTCATGTGGCCCCATTGAAAAAATGATTGCCCACCCCTGGCCTAGACACTATAGTAGCAATTTAGTACTGTGCTATTTCCTGTGCCCTATTATCCGTCACAATGGCGGCTCAGATTTTAGCGGGGTACACCCCATGGTAATTTACGCTGCACACCTAACCTGGTCAGGTTCAGGTTATTTACGACCACCATGTATGATCACAGATCAGAAGCCGTCTTGGACAACTGAACTGAAAAAGTGACATGTAATATCTAAATGACCAAATCCTGTTTCACCATCACAGGGAATTTAGGAATACAAATTGTGAAAAGGGTCCTGCACAGGGCAAGGGTCTTTAGGGATCACCACAATCCCCTGGCATTTCTCGATTCCCTGAGAGAATATTATCTTTCTGGCTTCTATTTTAAACATAAAGTGCCAATTGTTTTGTTTTTAATTGACACACTAGGAACTCTTGAGTATGTTTAACATGTCATAGGGCCCAGTTCTTTTACAAACAAAAAAGCTGTTTTATCCATTATGGGTGCAAAGTAGTGACAACTTTAACAATAAATGCCTTAAGAACATTATTTAGTCAGGATGACAGGTGTGTTATCACATCTGGCTACACAGTTAAACATAGTTTATCTGGTGTTCACGGACCTGTCTCCCACATGACAAGACAATGGAGCAGGATAGTCTAGTGGTCTGGGTGTTGGATTCCCAGCCAGAAGGTCGTGGGTTTGAGCCCCAGAGTCGGCCTACCTGTAAGCATCCTTGAGCAAGATGCCTAACCCCTACCTGCTCCATGTAATAGAACAATGTAATTGTAAGTCGCTTTGGATAAAAGAGTCTGCTAAATGTTGTAAATGTAAAAGTAACAATGTACCTATAATATACTCGTGCATGGGTGGGGAGGGGAATAAGGCTGCGTAGCCACTGGTAAACTCACTTTTCTCATAATTTTCAATGGGAACAGGCAGTTTGTAGCATGTGCTATATAGCAGTGCTTCCCTAAGCTTCTATTTAGAGAGCTGCTAGCTCAAACGGGGTGGCCAGCGAACACAAGGTGGCACTAAGAGTGCTTTCAGAAAAGCCATTTACACCAAAAGACTCACTCACGCCTCACGTTGCAGTTCGCCAGAGGTAGCAAGGGGCAAGGTTTAGAGAGTCTTAAGAAGATGTGAGGGATCTCAGACACTGTACAGCAGGTAGTTCTGGCCTCAAGGTCGCTCCAGGAACCAGATCTCATTCTGGCGGTTTTGGTGAGCAGGGTTGGTGTAGCCAGCCACGATGAAACGGTCATTGACACAGATGGCAGGGTAGTCGAGCACTTCAGCTAAGCCATTGATCTGATTTATGATGGTCACTTCATTGGTGGGTCCGGTAAAGGCCCTGCCAGACAGGAGGCAAAAGAGAGAGGCTTCTGTGTTTTCTGCTATTTTATGCCTATGTGTGCTCTTGGGGTGCCAGGAATGAACCTCTTCTTTTAATAGCAGTATAAACAACCATATACGAAACTGAAAAAAAATCATAATTTTATAAAAATCTAATTGAAAATGAAAAACACAAATTAAATATTTAAAAAAACAATTAATATATCCAATATATTATTTTTAAGAAACTAGAAATGTTTTCAAAACAATAGACAGTTTGACTGACAGGATTAGAACATTATTTGCCATCAACAACGTGGCAAAGCCATTGCAACAATAGTTCAAGCAAGATGCCTAACCCCTATCTGCTCCATCTAATAGCAGCATGTAATTGTAAGTCTGCTAAATGACCTAATTGTAATTCTACAAGCATTTTATTTATTCTCTACTCACCTGGTGTATACAATGTTGGCAGGCCAGAGCTCTATGACAATGTCACTGTCCACCGGTTGCGGAGGTCGTGCCTGGTGGCTCATGGGAAGGTAGTAAGCCACGGTGACATCGCGGGAGATTACCGAGTGGTTTTCGTTGGTATGCACCAAAGTCACAATGGGCAATGTCATGCCCAGGTAGTCACCTGAGGAAGCGTATTGGAAAGGGTGCTTGCTGGCATCCATTTTTGTCCCTTTGTTATTTGGTTTTGAAATGTGGTTACGTCAAACTCACCCAAGGAGTTCTGCTGGCAGATAAACTTCATTAGCCTCATGAAACCGTAACAGATGCTCTGTTCGTAGGTGTCCTCCTGCACTGTTATGCAGGCCCAGTGGCCCTTTTCATAGTGCCGTTTCTCATAGAACAACTCTCCCACCTGGGGATGGACAGAGAGAGGGGAGAGAACTCAGTTAGCACATGCTGTACGGAACTGTACGGAGCTGTACAGAACTTAATACATATACTGTACAAAAGGAAAGTCAAGCTTGTTCTTAACGAAATTGGATGCTGTAATAACTAGCAGAATAGACCGTACACCGTGTGGTGCTTATTCGTATTACTTTGAAAAACTCAGAACTAAGTTTTGACTTACTGAAACCAAAGATTTTTGTGCTTTTTTTTTTTTTACTAGGCAGTGAAATGCTTCACAATATTGCCAGTGCTCTAAGAATAGAGTGCCACTGCCAGAGAATAGAGAGTCACTTGTTTAACCAAAGGCCTGGGCCAACTTTACCTAATTAATTTAAACCAATCAGCTCTTTTTATGGATATGCTCCCCTAAAGAGATTAACCAGCTTATTGTAGTGGGTGATGAGATTGTCCTTGCCGGCTCAAAAACAAAATGGCTGACAGACATGTACTAGTCGCACACAATGTTGTTTTGATCGTGGGCCATATTCTATAGTTGTCTCAGCAGCAACAGACCCATTTAATAGCAGAAAAGGTACATGTAGCTTTAAAACCTTTTATGTTGTCTATACTGGAGAACAGTTGCCTGTTGGCCATCTGATGTACAGTGATCTGTAATTTGTTTCTCAAAGACAACATTTAAATTCATTTTAGGTTCACTATTATCTTTCGCTATTATTTTTGACTTAAGCTCCATTTCTAACGTTTTAAAGAAGCATTGTGTAAAATTGTTTATGGGGTGAAAATCCGTTATATTTCCAAACGTATAACAAAGCATGCCCCGCAGCAACTACATGCTTGATTATTTACTTGTGCTACACTGGACATTTCTTTGGCTAATCACTGCTAACTCTGTAAGCTTGCTCTGGCCCCATTTGGCCTCTTTTGTCCACGGCCGTTCGTTGTTTGGTGTAAACCTGACATAAAAGGTAGCAGAGGGGGAAAGAAGTTTGACATAGAAAATAAGTAATACAGACACGTTTCATGTTAGTAGAACAGTCTAAACTCGACACAGTTTAAAACATCCCGGTATACTGAACCTTATACAGAGTTGTCGGGTTTAGATCAGGTGGGTCTTCTAATATTGAAGGATGTGAAAATCCTGGGTAACCCAAGCTTCTAAAACAGTGTTGTGTAGTAGTAGTGGTAGTACCCAACAAGTAGTAAACACAGTCAAATAAAACCTACCTTCTCCTTGCGGGCCATGAGTGTGAAAGGGACCTGCTCTCTTTCGCTGCGCCCATGGTTGTTGGTGGTTAACTGCTGAATGGGCTCAGCCATCTCTGGAAACAAACATTTTCAAATTTAAGCTTTGCTCCGAAAATGGCCAAATTATTACTATTGTTTCAGAGATTCTCAAGTACAGCGCACTCTTGGTGTTAAAGCACAGTGTTTTTGCATTGGACAGTGGTAGCCAAACATCCTTACTTGTGTCGGCCCACTTCCTTTGCAGAATAACTCAAAAGGTAGCCATAAACTGAAACAGAAGCGGACATGTCTGCTTTGTTCTGTGCCTGGCTACACATTATATTTGGTTCCTGGTAGTGTATAGAACAATCCTAGACTTCAATTAAACTTTTTTTTGTGTGTTATTTGGCAGGGTTGTTAGCTTGCGTGACAAAGTCTGGATCTCTGGCAGATGGGTAGGGCACTGTCACTATGCCAGCAGGCTGCAGAGGGTGATATTAGAGTTGATGGAAGAACAATAGGTTTAAGCTGCCCCAGGCCAGATATAGGCTGGTATTTTCAGGGGAGGGTGTAATGCAGGCTGTCAATTTTATTAAAATAATGCACTGTACTGTACTGTTTTGGTAGACCTATAGCCTAGTCCGCTCATTCAAGAGCTTTACGTGACTTTCTGTCTGAAAGAACAGGGTGCTCCTATCTTATTCTGTGGGTCTAGAGAACAAAAACAAGTTCTAACCACACAAACACGGGTTTGCTTTCATACTAAACTCACATTTACATTTCAAAACCATTTAACTAAAGAACCAGCAGGATATCTTTTTTTCAGATTTATTTAGGGATTGAAGAGACTCAACCAAGCAACTGGTCGAGCCAGCTGTGCCAGCTGCAAAGAAAAGAGAACGTGCAAATGGAACATACCGGTTTACATGAGGTCAAGGGCTGTTAATTAGTTAGAACTGCACCTCATTTTGGTCATGGATGTTTTGGATAGTTCAGCTCTTTATTGGGTGTGTGTGTGTGTGTGTGTGTGTGTGTGTGTGTGAGAGAGAGCGAGCAGTATAGACCTGATTTTGCCTAACAAGCTCACAAATCTGCATACTGCAATGCTGCATTATGTTAAAAAAGGCGGTTTAAAACAGTCATTAAAATGTTTAAGGGAACAGCCAATTAAAACAGCCCAGCTTAGATGTTGTGTCCTTTTTTGAATTTAAGGCAAAATATGTAGTCCCCTTTATAGCATAGGAATACAGATTGGTGAGCTTGACAACCAGCCTGCTAGATCCAGGCCAACATCTTCAAATGACAAATTTGAAATACATAAAATTACTGTCAGACAGTTAGTGTCCCCCACCCTGCTCCAATTACATTAGATAAGTTTAGTCTGGCCTGTGGCCTGAGTCCTTACAGTATTTCAGGGCAGGATTTAGCAGCCAAAACCTCTGCACCAGTGCAGAGGACAGGCCATCTAATCCTTTTCGGTCAGAAAGCCCCTACATGTGATTTTGTTCTCACCTTCTCACCTTGTGCCAATTTACAAAAAGGCCATCATACAAGGAGACATTTAGATATGCCCATTGTTGCATTGCACAGGGCATCAGTGGTTATGGGTGATCTCATTGTGGAATGGTATCTTTCAATAACTTGTTTATACCGACTGAACTCTACACACTTCTAGATCAGACTTTCAAAACTAATGGTCTTATAATATTCTTATAAATGCTTTACTTTTATTTATTTTTTTTACAAAATGCTGGATAACATCAAATCAGTAAAATATCATGCTACCATTAGAAAAACAGAAGGTTATACAGTGTATCCTTGATTTATTTCAATAATAGCACTCTTCGTGGCAGGATATTGTTATACTGAAGTGAAAATTAATCATTATAATATAAGTTCCAATTTAGTTATTTCCTTTTTGTAGTCCTTTTTTTTTTTTTTTTTTTTACTTCATACTTAAGGGAAATAAAAATGTATTATTTATATCAAAGGAGTCTAATCCGTACCTACAGTACATTTCTGATTTACAAAAATATGAAATATGGCATTTTTTTTTACACTGCACAATATGTCTAAATTTGGCAGTTATTATACAAGGACACCTAGGTTATTTTAATGGCAATATTTGTATTTATTTAAATGCTAATACTAATTATAATAATAGGCTACACTCTAACAGTAAAGTGAACTATGACCTAGCCTATTTTCTTATCCACAAAGGATCAGAAATCTAGGCTACTGGCTTGTCAATTTAAATATGCAAAGTCCTACAACACTTCATCTTATGATGCAATGTATCTCTTCTTAAAACTTTTATAGTATACGTTTTATTACTTACACCACAGAGTGGTCACATGTCTAGCCCTTCTTACACATTTGTGTGTAGACTATTGTTGTTGACCTTCTTGATACTACTACTATTATTATAAGATACAGCTGATAAAATATTATGCTATACTATATTGTTTCTAGATGATCTCAATGGCCTCGTAAAACGTTTAATCCAGTTAGTTTTAACTTGACATAATCCTCTAGCTAACTAAATATGAGTGTAGATAACGTGTAGCCTGCACTGGCATGCAATTGTTAACTCTGTACGTTAGGCTACCACAACACAGGGGTTTGCGAAAGGAGATTGGTAGCCTAATACCATACCTTCAGGCACTTCTACTTGGTGTCCTCTCGCGACATCTTGCCAGTAGTGCAGCAGTCGGTCTTGGTCTTCTTCCATGGACTCGTCGCCTTCCTCAAGGCTCCGATTAGCCGAATCTGAGAGCTGGTCTTCGGAAAAAGACTCTAGGTCTTCCAGTGTGATCATCCCGTTCCGGAATTCCGATTCGGCTCCCCCACCGCCTCCGCCGTTTAACTGGCAACCTCCTTGGTCCATAACGCGGGCTGTAGAGTCACACAAGCAATGCGTTGCGAGTCCACTCGTTTTAAGGGACAGAGAATCGCTTTTAAACGAGCAAGGATCCTCTGTGTTGTCTTAGTAATATTATTATTGTGCCGCGTCTCTTAATACCCGACTATGACTTGATGATCAACAAACCAGGTAGGACTTTTGCTTGGCTCACTTAGCCATCATTCTTCTTAATATGAATGCTATGCTTCATATGTGAGGAAAACGTCTGGTTCGGCGTTATCTAGTCAATATTAGCGAAATCAGTAAACCGATCCACTCACCAGTCCTTGTGGTAGGCTACGATATTCTCATGGCCTGAGTGAAGGGTTGTTTATTGTGGCAGAAGGCTGACCACGTGATCTCCACCTTTAAACCCCTCCCTAACCCCAGAGAGCTAAATACAAGGGCCAGCCTCCTGTCCCCCAATTAAGATTTTTAACTCTAGTTTGCTAAATAAAGGTTTATCCTAATTTGTCTACACATATTGGTCTGCTAAGATAGCTGTGGGTTCTAGCAATTCATATAATAATTTGTAACAATAATATTAACAGTACATAAAGTAAATAATTATAAATGAACCAGTTAAAATATTTAGGCCAAAGCTTGTCTTATTTATGTATCCATCAGGTATTATTTATAGTTAAATTGAACGATTTATTTAAGTTAGTTATTCAAGTCACTCATACCACATTGTGGCGAAGCCTCTACTTCTCCACAAATAAACACATGTGACTGAATGCTCACGTTACCAGTAGCAGGCTGAGCAGGACTATCAGTGAGTGACTGCTCTGCTAAAGTCATTTGGTCAGTGCTGCATGGAGCTCCAAGTATAACTGACCTTTTTTCGTGGACGGAATGCCTTCTGTGCTACGAAACGCATACATGCATTAAGAAGCCATGGAACACTATAACGCGTTTTGTCCACAAAAACACAAACGTGTTGGCATTATGTCAACGAAATATTGAAAAGAGCACGTACTTTTGTGCACAGGACTGTCAGAAAACAGAACGAACTGTTCATGTTGTGCACTCAATTGAGTTGTGGAAACTCCTTTTGTAGACTAAAGTAATTCTGTCCACGTAATGGATGTCCTAGTTCAGCCATATGCTTTTGTGGCACGGATACAGAAGGCAGAATGTGCTATCATCTTTCCTTGCCATCCCATGTTCGTTTGTCCACTTACTTACTGTTTTGCTATATTACTGATAATGATGTTCACAAAAGGGATTTAGCACATTATATTCCATGACTCAGAAGGCTTTCCGTCCACGAAAGCAATGGCTACTTGATCTTTAGTAGACATCAGTGTTTTGCTAAAAACAGCACAATAAGGAAATAAGAAATTACACAGGAATAATTCCTTACACTAAAGCAAATGCTGGTTGAACTTCCGTTACATTCATTTGGTAATTTACGAAATGCATGCAGTGTCACCAGGGCCGGCCCTGACTGTGTTGGAGCCCTAGGTGAGATAACCCTAAACAGAAAAACCCCACTTCATTTTCTAACAATGAACAATTTAATGCAAGAAATGAAACATTGTAAAACGATAGCACTAAGCTGGAAGGCGGTTGGTATGAGATAGATGGAGAGGTTGGGTCACCTTGTTCACTGGGGGATGGTTGAGATGAGGTGGATGGAGAGGCTGGAGTTCCTTGTATATATGTCATTAAAGAATCATTTAGAATATGGAAGATACTAGACATGGGGGCAGGATAGTCTAGTGGTCTAGGCGTTGGACTCCCAGCCCGAAAGTCGTGGGTTCATTCCCCAGAGGTGGCCTACCTGTAAGCATCCTTGAGCAAGATGCCTATCCCCTATCTACTCCATGTAATATACCTAATTGTAATTGTAATTGACATTAGCCTTCAACACAAACAAAAGACATGCACTGGCACACACCCTACACACGTACAGGTAAATGAAAATGTTCCTTCACTCAATAGGTCACACCCACTAGTTAATAAAACAAAGGGTAAAATACAAAAATGTTATCTAAAGTAACATATATATGTATATATGCGTGAATGATATAAGAACAATAGGCTTGGCATTTATGGATATATAATACATAAGGACATGCAATACATTCTATATTTTAAGTGCATTACATGTGTCAAATAACCTGCCACTCATTCCAAAAAACGTGTGCTCTGTGTATACACACACACACACACACACATAGGCATGCACACACAGGCAGACAAAATAGGATAGTGAGACACGAAGCGACACTAAGATGCCCTACTCGCCTATGCCAGGGGCCGGCCCTGACAGTCATAAAAGTTATCTTTCCCATAACAGTTTTCTTTCCGTGGACAAAAGGCATTCTTAAAACCACAAAATCAGTCTTGTGATCTGATGACTGAAATTAAACACGAAACACGTTTATGTTTTTCAAGATCAAAACGCGTTACAGTGTTACATGGTTTCGTAATGGATTCATACGTTTCGTAGCACAGGAGGCATTCTGTCCACGAAAAAAGGTCTGTTACACTTGGCTCCCCATATAGTGCTGGTTGATACGCTATAGTGTTTTTTTAATATACTGTATATAATCCATTTTCGGATGTCCATTTGTATGTTAAAAGCTAGATAACACACTAAGCAAGCTACCTTCATGAATCTTTATATACCGTGGGGAAGTTGCCCACCAATCAAGTGGATTTGCATAGATTTGAAAATGTATGCTGGTTTTAGCGAATTATGGTGGGCTAAATTATTTTAAAATGAAAATACTTAAAAAATTAAAAATATATATTTCAAATTAGACCTTAATCTTTCCTGAGGGGGCTGGGTAGTACATTTGAAAGGGCGATGCCCCCTTATGCCCCCTTACGCCCCCCTGTGGCTCCGGGTGGATTCCAGTCTTAAAACCTTTCTATTGCCAACTTTGTTAACTTGCAATGTATGCCTCCTTGGTTAATCATCGACATTTCATTGGGAAATAACAATGATAAATTACATCATGTTCTCCCCTGGCATAACAGGTGATACAATTCGTCAAGAAAAATGTCCCCAGTGTGTGAAATCAGTGTGAACCTGAGAATGGACGGACCTGCTAATCATGCAGCAATGCGGTAAAACTTGCAGAGAGGGAGAGAGCCCTTAGGACCTGTGGCGTTCAAGGCGTAGTTGTAGCAAGAGAATTCAAAGAAACATAAAAAACGAATTTAAAATATGCTTACAACTACACCATTCAAATTCTAACAATGGTGCACTTGTATGTATGTTTGTACTTAAAAAAAAGTAACCAGCACCACCAACGCTGTTCTGTACAATTGTATATTACATATTTTCTGTTATTTTACATTGTACTAATGTTCTCTATATGCAGGCAACTGATTGTCGTTTAGCACTAATATAAATGAAGCTGGACACACTGTGTGTGTGTGTGTGTGTGTGTGTGTGTGTGTGTGTGTGTGTGTGTGTGTGTGTGTGTGGGGTGGGGGTTTAGACACTGCAGGATTTAATCCATTCCATGTTGTGGAAACGGCCAGATCCAGACACCATGTTCCACCTGTCACCGAGCACGTAGAGAGGGGATTATATAAGCCTCTATAGTCTGTGGTGAGGCATCCATGCAGATACACAGACAGATAAACACACAAACAATAATTAAAAGTGCTATAGAAGGAAGGCAGGTCACAGACCCCCTGCTTTGCTGGCCATCTTAGATCTTCAAAAGAATCAAAGCAGGATTCGTGCTCCGCTGACTTTGCTTTTAGTGGAATACTGCACTTTTGAATTCGGCCCAGTGCCTAGCTGTGTATAAAGCCCTTTTTATACACAGATCCCATAATAATGCCTTTAAGAAGACCCGGCATTATGCCGCCTTATGCTTGTTTATACTGGACCAAACCGAGGCGTGACCAAAGAGCGGGATGTGCAACACAACTGCATTGGCGGAGAAGGATCTATCTGCACTGCAGTCTCGCGGATTAGAAAAAATGTTAATAAGTTACCTCAGCATCGCTCGTTGATAAGAGACTGACGCTAACTGGCATAGCCTCTATGTCTCTATTGCTTATGGTGAAATGACGCTTTGAATAATGACATTAAATAATGTTGTCAGTCCGTTTCAGACAACATTGTCGGAAATATAGCGGCTGGCCACGATTTTTAAAGAGACATCTGCTATAGTAGGCTATAACCATTCATGGAATAATACCGTGCTTATGGATACATGACTCTGGTGACAAGCTTCATCAAAACGGCACACCCCAGTTCCGCCATGCTGGGATGTCCCATTTACATCGTTACGGCTCTGTGACTACCTCCACTGCCAGCACAGAGGTGGAACAGAAATGACCCCCTATTCCGCCTCCGTACTTTTTACACAGAACGGCGAGCCGGAATAAAGCCGGGTTTTTACGCTGTGTAAAAGGGGCTAAAGTCTCTTTAAATCCTTCACAGCTCTTTGAGTTCAACACCCTTTAATTTGTCCCCCTTTTAGTTTTAGCACGATGTCACCAGCAGCAAAAGATTTTTATCATATTCTGTTTATTATTAATTGTCCACAGTCAGAGGTATACACACTTTCCATGTCACTTATCTCTATGCTCCTCAACCAATCAGCTATGTCTCCCTCACTGAGCATGCCCAGTGTGGCTACAGTTGCTGTGTGATATACATTCTCTCTCTCTCTCTCTCTCTCTCTGTGCGTGTGCGTGTGTTTAAAACAATTAAGAAACCATCCTTAACACGCAAACATGATGCAATGCACGCTGTACTAATGAAAACCTCATAAAGTGAAAAGCTTTTACATACACAACTCTCACACAAACAACTGAAAAATTCTCATAAAAACTAGTGAAACCTGTTTTGTTCAGTATAGTATGTGAATGAGGTTGGTTTCGTATGTAAGAGGACATTTTTCAGCTGTGTATGTGAGCACATTTTACTAGTAGGTGTGACAGCTTTTCAGTAGTCTATGTAAGAGGTTTCACTCGTTTTTATGAGAGCTTTTCAGCTGTGTATCTAAGCGTATAATGTTTCAGTTGTTTGTGTGTGTGGTTTTCAGTATAGCCTAGTATGTGAATGAGTTTGGTTTCATGTGCATGGTGATTCTGAATAGTGTCCCTGACTGTCCCTCATACACGTTATGCCATGTGTTTGAATCCAAGCTTCTAAAATTTACCACGTAATCCACAAATGTGGTGTGGTAGCAGTACTGCCAATGCAGTTTTAGATTATTGTAAAGTTTTTGCTTGTCATCAAAGAGTATACAAACACCGAAATCAAACCGAAACAACAGCAACCTCTACAGCCTGAACACATTATAACAGTTGCTTTACCTAATTGGCTCAAACTGATATATGGTGATGTAATTTGCCATCTTGTATGGCAACTGACATCAAATCGTACTTTGCACACCAACCTGTGTTTAACCTGTATAGGGTACAGTTCATTGTTTCATGGCCTTTCTGTCTTCCAAAGAGGACGACTTGATTGAGTTTGACTGTCTCACGCTTCAAGCTTCTTTCATGAGTTGTAGAAAAGCTTATTTTTGTCCCATCTGGCCCTCACATTTCAGTAGCTGGAACCAAAATTAGAGCTCCATCATCTAAACTATACATATTTTACCATATCCTACTGTGTATATACATATCATAGCTCTAAATATTAATTAATTAATTAATCCAGTTGCATGTAATACATCTGTAATGGTGATAATAAAAATACAATTTCCCTGACGATACATTTTCACAAAATTGATTTTAGAATATACCATATTCCACATTCCAAAACCTTAGTTTTTAATCTCTATCAAAGATTATACATAATGTAGCTGGTAGTTTGGCCTAGCTTTACTATATTGGTAAATTGTCCTGTTTTGTATAGAACTAGGCTATATGAAAACACTCTGGAGTTTTTTGACAGGCACAATCCAGTCCAGATGGTCAGTACCAAAAAGACTTCCTTACACTGCTATGAGGCCACTTTAAATCCCAGATAACATGGCTGTTAATGTTTGCTAAAAGGTTAGTGTAATTAGAGGTTGTCATTTAACCCTTTGCTTTTGTCATCATGAACATTTTGCAAGAGAAGGGAAATAATGTCCTACTTTCAAAAATAGGTCACCCACCAACACACACTATCTGCACATCAGAAAAGGTAATTTTATGCCAGTTATAACAGAACGTATTATTACTACCTAGGGCTGAACAAAATGGAGGCCATTCACAATTTCAAAGCTCCCCTTTTATGTGCTACAGCAGAATCGTACAAAAGACTTGAAATTCAACATCCTTTCAAGGGTTGTGAGAATGAATCTATATTGTTAGATTTGTCTGCCTGACAGACTACATTTAACTACCTCTATTAATACTCGGAAATGATGACGGAGAATAAAGGATCCTACATACAGTATTTGTGGGTTTATTGCATGACAATAATTTGTTTTATTTTTATGTGTTTGCTAAATAGGAATTATTTATTATTTTTCACAACAAACATAAATGCAGATTTTAAACAAGAGAGAACATGCACGTAACAATTGAATATAATATAATATGCGTATCTGTTATGTGTTATGTGTATCGGTTTATGTAAGATATTAGCTGCAGAATCAGGTCTCTTTAGACGGAGTTTATTCATTTGTTGTTGGTCCTGACAGGTACTGGAGAAGTTTATGTCTCGTCTGGTCCAGAACCGGGTGATGGCTCACAAAGATCTGCGAACACTTACTAAATATCAGCTCATCCTGGCCAGAGATCAGTTTCGCAGGAATGCCCCCCCACACATCAAGGTGACATACCCATAATACACCATGTTTCAATTTGACATGTTCACTTAGTGTTAGCATTGACATTTATTGCTTTCAGTGTTGGGGGTAATGCGATCTTGTGAATGTCCTTATTAGGATAGGGATTTGTGCTGATATATGGGCATATGTAAGGTTTAACGTTATAATGTTAACTGGCAATTAAGTGCATCTCAGGCGAGTAATGTAACGAGTAGTGTAATTAATGACTTTATACAGGGAGTAATAAATTGAGGTTCTGGGGGAAAGCTATAACACAATCAAAGAATCTTTTTAAGTAAAATGGCCAATGTCCACTCGGTCACTGCATTGGGACTGAATCTAGGCGGTCTTCATGTTATTTCCAGGGTCCCATGATGGGAGTGCTAGAGGGGGACTTCGCCATCTGCATCAGTCTGTACCACGGCTACGAACTGCTGCTGCAGATGGGGCTACGATCACTCTTCTTCTACTTCCAGGGCATCTTGGATGGATCCAGAGGTAGGTCACCTCACTTCAATATGTTCACATGTTGATCTGTGTAAGCGTTCACCTGAGAACACAAGATAGAACTTTATTAAGTGAAAGATAAGTGTTGCAGCAATGTAAAAGTGTGGCGCAGGAAACGTAAAGTAGGTATAAAATTCAAGATGCCAAACAAAATAAAAGTATTATCATCAATTACTACTAATTATATTGTCTTTACTGAACCATGGGTAACAACGGGCCTATTCATAGTGGTCTTATCACAGTCGGCTTCTTATAGATGTACTTCACTGTTTACTTGGTTTTGTGTATGGGCCAGAGATGTCCAGGGCAAGGAATGAGTTGCAACGGACACCGACCTTCTTGGACCTTCACCGGGAGATGGAAGCTATGTTTCTGAAACCAGCAGCAGGTACACGACCTAACACTCGCTATTGCCTGGACAGATTTTATTTACTCTAAAGTAAAGGCTAAAGTACACAGGTTGATTCAATAGTGAGCTTATAACCAGGTTGGCAGGCCCAGTTGTTGGGTGTTACTCATCACCTCTGAAAAATACATTAAACTAATATATGAATATGGTCTGTCTCACACAGTGGGCTTGATAGCATGGCTGTGTTTACAACCATGGCCTGACTAACAGCCTCTACTATTTAATGCTTCTAGGTCCAGATGAATCTTTCATTTACAGTCATCCCAAGCTGCAGAAACTGGAGGAGGTCGTCGTACAGCACTTTAGACTTTGGGCAGAAAGTTCAGCAGGCATGAATGGTGATTTTATTATTTATGATGATATTTATTTATTTATTTGCTCTGACTTTTGAGTTGTTGTTGTTATATTTAATGTCAGTTTAGTTCTAATAATTGGTGTAGTAAAGGCCCAGTTCTGATCTGAGAAGATAGGAATGTTGATGAGCCTGTTTTATGTGCAGTCTTCTTTGCACAGAGAACCATCTGCTTGCCTTTCCCCCGCCCTTTCCCAAACGATTAATATAAATTAATCACAGATGAGATTCTTAAACTCTTCTGTCAGGTAATTATACTGTATAAAATTGCCAGAAACTAAGCACAAATTTTTGCAATGCAGTTACCTCTCAAAATGTATCCCATTCCAAACGTGCCTAACCTTTGTGTCGCTATATGCAGTAAAACAATATTCTGTATCCTCAACTGTATGCAAACGCAAATTTGAGAGACTCATTTTTCAACAGGCAAAACCGCTGCTATCCTAAACATATTGTCAAATGATCCTAAAAACTTGTATTATAGCTGATACTCTTGCGTATTGGAGGATGTATCATAGCGGTACATTACGAGCATTCCAGTACTTGAATCAACCAGTTACTGTTATGTGAAACCTGAATAAAGGCCTGCCAATGGATCGCAGGATTGTTACGTTAAAATCTGACCGGAATGTAGATCTTGCATCGCACCACCGCCTCCTCCCCGAATTCACCACCTCTGTTTCTGCAGCCAAAGCCACCTTCTATCAAAACAAAATCCACTCCACTGCTACCAACCCCATGAAACTGTATTTTCTTCCCTGCTCATACCACCCTCCCCTATCCTCCCTGTCAGCTGATGATTTGGTAACCTTCTTTTCAAAGAAAGTGAAAGACATTAGCCAGTCCTTTGCCCCTCTCTCTATTCCTTGTCCCACATTGCCTGTTAGTAATCTAAACACTTTCTCTGCCCTCTCCGCAGAAGATATCCAAACACTGATTTTATCCAACCGGGCCACTACCTGCCCACTTGACCCTATCCCTACATCTATTTTCTAAACCAGCTCAAATGACATCCTATCATTCCTCACCTCTCTGATCAACTCCTCTCTGGCCACAGGCTCGGTCCCAGCTGCCTTTAAAACAGCTGGAGTCAGACCGCTACTCAAGAAACCAACCCTGGACACTCCTGCAGCACAACTACAGACCGGTATCTCTCCTTTCTTTCCTATCTAAAACACTTGAACTCACTGTCTTCAACCAACTTTCCTCCTACCTCTCACAACACAATCTCCTGAACCCAAACCAGTCTGGTTTCAAGGTTCAAAGTCCACTGAAACCACTCTTCTCATGGTGACAGAAGCACTGCACACTGCTAAAGCCTCCTCCCTCTCCTCACTCCTTATCCTCTTAGACTTGTCTGAAGCATTCGACACGGTAAACCTCCAGGTCCTTCTATCGACCCTTGCAGCGCTCTCCTGGTTTAAGTCCTATCTGACAGATCGCTCCTATCGAGTCCTTTGCCCACTCAACACTGGGGTTCCGCAAGTATCAGTGTTGGGACCCCTACTCTTCTCACACACTAGACACTAGATCACTTAGCTCTGTAATCTCTTCACACGGATTCTGCTACCACACGGATTCTCCTATGGCACCCAACTCTACAGGGTTTCCGCGGGTCCTGAAAAAGTCCTAAAATGTCTAAAATCCAATAATCTAAATTTTAGGCCTTAAAATGTCTTAAATACGTGACAGGTCTTAAAAATTGATTGGATTATATAGTTAACGTTACTTTTTATTTATATAGTTGCATTAACTTCAGTCTCTCTTTTAAATGTATTTTTGTGAAAATTTCTATTGATCAAGCTTTAACAAAACTACTGATGCAAACTGTGCAGCCCGGTCAGAATTTATTAGAGCACACCTACTGTAGCTAGTGTGTCGCGCATGTGGACTTACATCTATTGTAATACGGGTACGTACAAGTTCAACGAGATCTGGCTCTAGAACGGCACATGCTAGGAGAATGTTGTTTGCTTGCAAGAACCGGTGGCTAACCAGTTCAACTGTTGACAAATGTACTGATTGTAAATCGCTTTGGATAAAAGCGTCTGCTAAATGCTGTAAATGTAAATGTGTTATAAAACACTAACCTCTCTTTTTTTTTTTTTTGTCCTGGTAGAATCAGAGCCTAGTGTTGTCCCTAGACACCCCAGCACGCGTGTCATGATCTTTTCCTCATTCCGAGAGAGTGTGCAGGAGATTGCGGCCATGTTGAATCGACATGCACCCCTGATCAGGGTGATGACATTTATGGGCCAAGCTACAGCAGGGAAAGGGGTTAAAGGTTTCACCCAGAGGGAACAGTTGGAGGTAAAGGCAATAGACCATAGTCTTTCCATACATTGCTTCAGTAGAAAAAATATGAGAACCTTAACATGCACTGACACATTAAGAAGTTTGCAACCTGCCTATGTTGATGGATATCTTTGAGTTTGTGCCATGTTTCCTAGATTAATTTTATACTAGATAACACAAGAGGGACATTTTATTAGCAACTAATTTGATAAAACAATAAATGCCCATTTTCAAAGTTTCAAAACCTCAGGGCTGAGGACAGTTGGTACAAAGTAATGTGCATCTGAATTAATGTCCGTGGGAAAGACAAGAAGAGACTGGGCCAGAGAATTCATGCTTGTTAGCGGTTGTCCATGTAGTCTTTGTTAAAAACCGAGAACATCAACTTTGTATCTTTCCTGTGTTTTCCTCCACACAAAACAATTGCTAAATATTTAACAAATAAGTCTCCTAAAAAATGTACCTATGCTGCATTCACACATTCTATGTGTTTATTTTTGAACTTTTGCTTCCACGCTAGGTGGTGCATCAGTTCCGCGAGGGGGGCTTTAACACCTTGGTGTCGACCTGTGTCGGGGAGGAAGGGCTGGACATCGGTGAAGTCGACCTCATCATCTGCTTCGATGCCCAGAAGAGCCCCATTCGCCTGGTCCAGCGCATGGGCCGCACGGGACGCAAGCGCCAGGGACGCATTGTGGTCATCCTGGCTGAGGGACGCGAGGAGAGGGTACACGCTCCAGCGGAAACAATTGACTGGAATTACCTAACCCTTTTTGCTACGCTGGTTGAAACCAGGAAAGGCCCCGTTTAGACCGGGCATTTGGTAATCCAGATCGCGTCTAGATTAGATGGAGACAGAGTGCATTCACACCTTGTCAGACGGCCACTTGAGAACCGGTTATGCTTTATTGCATTGTTTCCATGTCAGAGAAGTGTTTTAATTTTCTTTGTCATTGCAGCCCGATTTACCTGTCGTCGGGTTTCCTCTGAATGCTTGAAAATCTGCTCGTATATTGCACAGTTGTGATGCGAGTCGAGTTTACGCTGTACTGACTCGTTGGACCATAGAGAAATTATGTACTTTATCTCCTTTGGGTTACATGTGTCCAAGACCATCATTGAATGAGGTTAGAGTGCAACAGTTTACGTCAGTTTACGATCACATAGTCTGAGTCTCATGTTAATGGCAGGTACCTGTATAAACAGTGCCATAATTGTGGTTATTTTGGTTGTCCCCTGTTGCTTGTCTATTGTTGGATTTATTTATCTTTCATTCATTTGCAGACCTACAACCAGAGTCAGAGCAACAAGAGAAGTGTGTACAAGTCCATCGTTGGCAACAGTAGAAGCTTTCACATGTATCCCAGCAGCCCCCGCATGTTGCCGGAGGGGGTGAAACCCAGCCTGCATAAGATGCACATTACATGCGGCCAGTTTGACCACCGGGAGAACAGCAGACGGTCTGTTAGGGGGCGGCTGTCCCACTCTGAGGGACGGTCCTCACTTATTCACCCGCAAAACCTGCGTAAGTTGCGAGGCGTAGGTCACCTTGAGTTGTTGGCGCCCCCACTGATCGTTAGGCGCAACTGTATTCTTCTATATGCTGTATTTGTATTTGAAAGCAGTTCTTTTTTCTTTTTTTTTTTGACCTTTTTGAAGGAAAAATTAGTTTATGGTACCATAGTAATTATCTTCCTGAAACATCACTTCCTGTTTGACTGTGCATGTTTGTGTGTATGTATGTATGTATTGTTGTAGACCAGCAGAGGAGCGCGAAGTCAGATGGGTTTCTGAGCGCTGAAGAGTATTCCCTGTGGGCGTCCACCATGAGGCTGGGAAATTGTGAGGCTCATCCCGTCCTGAAGCAGTCGCACTTCCTGTCCCTCGCTAGTGACACGCCACCTCCGGTACACTCACTACTGCTGTCTCTCTTTAGCTCTGTTAGTTTCTGTTTTCCTAGTTTGTTTAAGCCACTTTAGACCTTTTTATATATTTTATTTTATTTTATTTATTTAAGCCACTTTAGGCCTGTATATATAAACGTATGTTTTAATATTACTTTTTTTATTTATTTATTCTTAAGTTCAGTTGGTCTTTTTAATGTATTTTATGTTTATGTACTTTCTAATATATAGTTGTTCATCAGTTGATGTTTCCAATGGAAATCTCCAATTGCTCTGACCTAACGTTGACCCTGCAGGAGGAGGCCTCCAGACATGGCCCGCTGTCACGAGAACTGTCTCTGTGGGAGTGGAGACACTGGCAGAACAGAGCGCTGCCCACACACGCGGTGGACCATTCCCTCCGCTGTCAGCACTTTGTCAAAGTGATGGAGCTTATAGACCGCCTGAGAGAGGAGAATGAGGTGAGAGCAGGCCTTCCGGTGCTGAACTGTACTGTCATGTACGTACATATGAACAACATGACATGTTGTGAAAGGGGAGCAGTGTGTGTATTTGAACTGAAAATAGAAAGGTCCCTTGCTCCAATACTAACCTAATGGAGGTGCGCCTTAAGCTCCTGGCTTTAAAACGTTGCTTCAGGAAACCCGTGGGTGACTTCCCAGTCGCTATATTACAATTAGGTAATTTAGCAAATGCTTTTATTCAAAGCAACTTACAGTGAGTACAATTACAAGTATTAGGAAGCAGATAGGGGTTAGACATATTGCTCAAGGATGTTTACATGTAGGCCGGGCTTGTTGGGGATCATATATTCAACCTTCCTACAACTAGCCCCTATATACTGAATATACAGTCTGGTCCAAAAGACCATTACCAAGAATGTTGTTCTTTCGACCAAGGGATTTATTATTCGAGTAAAATAAAAAATAAAACAGCACTAATACACAACACAGAGATTTTTTTTAATATGGTCATACACACATGAACAAAGATTTCTACTATAATGCAGCCAGTGTTACTGGGAACTGGAAAACTAGTGGTTGAATAACCAACCGCTTTGGTAGGAGATGAAACTAGGCTATGCTGTAAAAAGACAAAGAATAATTATACACAGCCAACCAGGACAGAGCCTGACAGGAGTCAGCTGAGTTGCTTGTTTACCAAAATATTAGTTTTCGAACTTGAGGGCAGAAAGGTAACTGTATAGACGCAAAGAGCTGACTAAAAGTTATTCTATTTTTACTATTCATTTATTTATATTTCTTCACATTCTTTCATATGCTTTTGTCTGACTTAGTAGAAGGGTATTTTGTGGGCTTAGTCAAATCTTTTTTTGCTATCAGTTCAAGGAAGTTGTACGTCTAAACCAGGCAGATTTTTATTGGTGGTAGGGGCCCGTTTACTAGAAAAGCTTTTTTTTGCGAACGACAGCGTGGTTATGATGCCTATTGTGTATTTTAACGGCCATGGAGTGCAACACAGAGGCCCCATTACTGACTTCCATTCGCTTTACATAACATGGGCTTATCTTGTTTACATTTTACAAAGAAACACAACCTTCACAATCATATATTCAATATCAGAAAGTTGAGATGGAAGATGGATCTGATTTAGAATGTTCCAGCAAAAGTAACTGGAGTTTTTATCTAGCCACCTGTTATTGCACAAGATTGTGGCATGGATAAGACCCCGAGACTGCCCAAATCCCTGTAATTAGGTCAAAGCTTATGGTGAAATTGACAAATGGCTGAATGAGCCTATTTTGTTTTTCCTGCCTGGGCTCATTGTTGCCAAACTCTTGAAACAGAAAATGTTCTCCACCTGTAAATGCAAAAGCCAGAGGACCAGTTAGGAGTTAAAATCATAACTTCTGGGGGTAGAATGGATACACACGATAACCTGTAAATGAAATAGAATTTAATAAATACACTTTTGTCAAATAATCTTTAGACAAAGCTTTAGCAAGGAAATATTATAAGTAAAAATATCAGAGAAAAGATTCTACAGGAATGATGATGAGGCTTAATATCTGTCTTATTAATACATAGGAAGCCTGTTTTGATTTCTAGGAGAAATATCGCATCTAGGCATAACTGTACAATTATCTTATCAGTGCTATTATTTGTAAGGCTTTACTGAAGGGCCCTGGGCCCTAGTCTCCTGTTAAAGGTGCAAGTGGATGTGCATGGCGCAAGTCCAAGGTGTAAGTCGATCTAAGGTGTGGCGGTAATCGGGCGCAACAGCAGCTCAGTTGTAAAATGTTTGGATCACAATGAATAAATGATCAGTAGGAGTGGTGGGGGCTGTCTTCAATTACGGCAAATCAAATCAGCTCCTCTCATTCCCTTTAACAGCAGCTCACTCTCTGTCCGGGAGAGATGCAGCTTCAGCCTGCATTCTTCTGCTGACAGATCAAGAAAAATGGTTTGTTGATAGGCTATCTGTGCGTATCTACGCTGTCTAGGCCAATTATGTGTTCCATAGGTACTATAAAGATTGTCAGACAACAGACATTAACACAAATTCCAATGTGACATGATACAACACGCAAACAGGATTATTTAAAAGGCTACCGTATAATGTGTCTTCGTTCTCTCTTTCCTGCGCATTCTATGAACACAACAGGAGACCTTAAATAGATCCCAGATCAATTAGCTTTCAGGCTGAAGGAGGTTCATAGAAATATTGAAATCCCCGTCACCATGTTGTTTTCCATGCGTAATGACGCACCTTGACTGTTTATGTTGGAAGACAATGATGAAGTACATATATTTTATGTGATTAAAAAGGTTAAGGACAGTGGTCATTAGGTAAATTATTCATAAAATAGGCATAACATAACATAACATACAAGTGGCGGTGTGATTTTAGGTAAGTCTGTGCTTAGTGTACTTAGTGTACTTGTCACTACGTCTGCGTTAGCGCTACCGTCCGCCTTGCGCCGTCCTGAAACTAGAGCCCCCTGTATCTTATTTAGTCATATATATATGTTTATACTAATGTGGACTACTTCTATCAACAGACAATCCACTGTTTCAATCAAATATGCATTGTCCTTAATGAGGTCATATATTGAGGTTCACAAAGCAAAACTACTTTTATTCTCTCATTTGAGAAACCTCCACCAATACAATAGCAATCACTTTCGAAAGCAGTTTTAGGTTGGATCAACATATTGCCCTTTTTAGAAGACTTTAATTTAATTAATTCTGACTCATAAGCTTTAGCTCTGACGTGTACACCCAGACACACAAGCATGCCAGCAGCCTTTGCTCCTTTTTGTTCAAGCTGAGCTGCTCGTGGGATGACGTTAGCTATGGCTTACTTGTGCAGCCTAAATTCTATTCTGTAGACTCTTAGCCATAACTGCTTATGATAGTGTGATTGCGTGTTTTCCCGCTATTTCCATTCCCTCCTTCAAACTCACATTTCACATTTGAGGCCACTCTGCGCACAAAACCATTCTGTTTTTCATTGCAATGCTTTTCTTTTCTATTACCCTTTGTGACAAGGAGAGACAGGGCACACAAGCAGGCCTCCGCTGGTTATGTAATGATTCTACGAATCGTTGCGTAAAGCGAGGAGGCATAAAGTAGGCCAGGCCACATTGACTTCGATTTACACACGCAGTACATTCCCACATTAGTAGGAAGAGAACTGAAGAGCGTGTGAGAAAGTTAAGGGGAAATTTAATTATCAAATTGGGAATAGAACTGCCTTGACTAGGCACAATTTCACTTGTTGACTTCGTGCAGTATTGAATTCTTGATTTAATTGTTTATTGGGTGAGAACGATTGGTATTTCTTTATTTATCAAAACTTCTGAACAGGTTCTCAGCTAAGCTATGAAATCATAGGATGTGAACAATTGTTTTTTAAAGATATTAGCGTTTTTGCATAAAATAAAATAATTATAGCAAAACATTGTAAGGATTTTCATCAAAGCTTATTAAAGCTGTCGAATTCCTTTTGAATTTTTTAGTTGCAGAAATTCACTTGAGGTGTTGCTTTGTAAACTGTGGCAATGCAGAAAACAGTGTGCCAGTGGCAGTAAATAACAGCTGTATTAACATATACAAAGGCTCCTATTGTTAAGGCATTGGTGTCACCTGAGCTTTGAAAGATCAATTTCAATACTAACAGAATTGAAGTTAATATTTCACCATAAGAAAAGTTATAAAATGTAACTTTAATGACTTGAATTTAACAGTGAATGATGGATAAAAGTGCTACACAGAAACAATCATTGCTCCGTCTGTAACTGCACTCACTGCACTGCATGGCTCATTAATAAGGACTTCAAGCACAGAGTAGCATACTGTAGACCTACTGCCGTGCTCAGAAACCTGTTCAATTGTAAAAAGACCCAGCAGAGCCCTGCTAGCTCCTTCGGCCTGCACCCCAGTGTGAGTGTGTGTATGTGAGCAGACAATCTGTGTTCGCGAAGGGAAAGGCAAACGTTTTGCCGAATCAAAGCTGCTGTCTAGTCGTCTTTTATAATGCCTACTTCTCCGAGCTCATCTGCCTGAACCCCATGGGGCTCTTGTTCAGATTGGGGGGGGGGGGGGGGGGGGGGGGGGGGGGGGGGGGGGGGGGGGGGGGGGGGGGGGGGGGGGGGGGGGGGGG
>JAOEHI010035384.1:0-23336 GCA_025447815.1 Percopsis transmontana | reverse complement strand
CGTGAGAAGAGATTACAGAGCCAAGAGATCTCGTGTAAAGTGAGAATAGTAAGGGTCCTAGCACAGATCCTTGTGGATCTGTGATTGCAGGTCTTACACACTACATTTCCTCTCCGCCAGGACTTGTTTGTTCCAGAGGAGAAGAAGAGAAGGAGAAAGAGGCAGCTTACCTTCTTCGATCAGAAGACCCAGATCGACCCGGAGGTGCTGCAGGAGTGCATCAACAACCCTCTGACGGAGACCAGGCGGCCACGCCTCCTTCCACCTCCTTCTCACAGGAGGATCCCAGCAGAGGAGCTCCTGAGCAAACCTTGCACCTGTCAGTAACCAATAACACGGCAGACACCAAGAAATATACAGTATCGTTTATATTGAAGGTACACTCCTCAATTGCTTTGTTGCGCGCCCAGAACCCCACATCTCTGACCCAGCTCGCTATTTCTATTTCACAACACAACTGTAGGGGAAGGGGTAGAGAACGGTGTTAGCATAGTTGTGTAAGGGGAGGAGCAGTGATATGCGCCCCACTCAGGTGAGGCATGTGCTGTGTTTGTAATGCTGCTTTCCACCGCAGGGGGTAATTCTGGGGAGCACACATCGAGTGTACCGTGTACAGAAAGGCCAGTGGTATTGTGAACGCGTCGTTTGTGCCGCTCGTGCCGCTCGTGCCGCTCGTGCCGCCAGGCTGACGTTGATATTTAAACTTCCTACCACGTCCGTGACTACAACCTCATTTGACAGTGACCTCCCTGCAGAGCTTCCTTGAATGCATTCTAATGTTGATCGTCTCCACCTTGCTCCAGACAACTTCACCTGCAGCTACTGAAAAAAGAGAAATAACCTTCACACACACACACACACACACACGCGCACGCACACAAAAGGTACCGCCAGGTAACAATGCTGTGTCCTCTACACAGACTTGCCTGAGCCGCTGCTGTTGCTATGGAGACAGGCAGCTACCATCACCCCTCTCCCTTGCCCAGACCTGAAGCAGGAGCAGGATGCTGAAGAGGTGTGGCGGGGTTGGCGTTGCAAAGAGAAAAGTCTCACTCTAGTGATGGATGACTGAGACAGACGCGTATTTGTGTGTGTGTGTGTGTGTGTGTGTGTGTAGGTTCTAAGAGAGATGTCAGAGTCAGACCTGTCACTTCCTGAAATATCAGGTATGCTGTGTTTTACGCCCCTGTGCCACAATACACAGCACCTCCTCAATGCACCTGATTACAGAGGTGGAGAACAGAGCGGACAGATAATGTGTGTGTGTGTGTGTGTGCGCGCGCGCACCTCCAGGACAGGTGCTTTCCCTGGAGGAGTCTGAGTCTGTCCACAAGGATCTGACTGGAGAGATTTCCCCGACCCCTGACACTCCACAGAGCAAAGGGTGTGTGTGTGTTTTCTTGTGCGTGCACGTGGACATCTGGGTATAGGGGTTACATTTGTCCCTGTGGGCAAATGGCTGGCTGTGCATGTGTGTTTAAGTTTATATACTTTGCTACTATGAGGTTTATGTTAATTCTTTGTGTGTGTGTGTGTGTTGTAGGTCCACAGTCTCCATGATTGTGTCTACCAGACTGGAGGACATCCCAGAGGAGACTCCTGGTGTTGAGGCAGAGGAGGTTTCGGACCACACCCCTCCCAGTGATGCAGCAGGGTACGGGCACGGATACGGGTACGGGTACACACACACTGCTGGAACGGCAATCTGGAACATCCCTGATATATCGTATCCGCCGGTGTTTGTTGCCTGTTTGTGCCTGTTTGTGTGAGATGTGTATCATTGTGTAACACTGTGTATTTGTGTGTCTGTTTACAGGCCTTTGTTCTTCCACTCTCTGCTGCCCCCACAGGCTGATCGCAGAACTGTAAGCAATGCCTTTTGGAGGCTCCTGGGTAAAGTATTTTCCTAATTTATTATCATAATAACAGTCTACCTTAGTCTCGGAAAGTACCGGATTATCTCTGTCAATTGATATGTGTACCTGTTGGTTGTGTGTGTGTGTGTAGAGAACCAAGCAGCCGGGATGCTGTGTGTCAAACAGGATAAGCCCTACGGTGACATCATAATAACACCTGGACCCAACTCTGAAGAGGGAGACCAGACACTGTGACCGGCACACAGTAACAGGAGCACAACTGTTCACATTTATAGATTATTCATTGACTGCTGTTTAGTTACAATATTTTTAATGATGTTAAATACGTTTTAAAGTGAAAAGAATGTTCTTTTTAACACGCATCTTGTTAGTTATTTGAGCCTGTACACTCAAGTTAAAACCATTTCATGTTTTTACCTCATTCATGAATCAGGGCTTAGTATTGACCTTTGAAGCCAAACAGATGAATTTTAAAGTATTATTTTTTTCCAACTGTTTTTGTACTATTTTTTATATTCTACATAAGCCTACACTTTGAATGGTGCTGACATGACATGTTATTCATTGGGGGGTTATTTTGAACACATTTAACAAAATAAAGTTAAGTCTACTTCGCTTCTTCTAACGTCTAATACGTTTTGCTTATGTCTGCGGAGAAAACTTAATTCCCCCGGTGAGGTGTGAGTTCACGAAGCAGGGCGACAGTGGGAAAACATACAAATGGGGGTAATGAAAGTGCATGGAGGATAGAAAGGAGGGAGAAACTGGATCCGCCACACACCCTTGCCTCCTCAGCTCCACACCTCATCTTGATTCTCAACCAAAGACTTTCTCGGGGTTGGGGGGTGGTGGCTGAAGGATATTAATAGAATCTGTCTCGACCCTCTTTCTGTTTCTCTCCTTCTCCCTCTGCTGCTTATTTTTCTGAGATTTCTGTCCTTTCAATCTCTGTGTCTTTCTCTTTGTCGCTTTCTGTCGTCTTGTGTCAACAAAATCTTTTGATCTTGGCTTGACTTCTACCTTTCTTCCTCTTGAGTGTTCTCTTTAATCTGTTTTGCTGTTTGATGGACTTGTTTATTTTTCACGTGTCTTGTTTAGACTTTGCTAACTCCTCCTTGGGCTATTTTCTGTCCTCTCCTGTTTATCTGTGTCAGTGTTTTAGGTTGTCCTCCCTTCAACCCCCAACCCCAACCCTACCCGCCCAGTCCCTCTTCTCTGCCTGCTCCCAGTTCTTCTCTCCTCTTCCCTTCTCTCACTTCTCCTCTCTTCCTGGCTCTGCTTCTCCCACCTCCTGCTGAAACTTGTTAGTCTTCTCTCCCTTCATCATCCTCTTTCTCGCTCTCTCTTCATTTGCCTCTCAAACCTTGTCTCTGCTGCTCTGAGCAATGGGAAAGACAGAGCTGTACTCTCTCTATAGAGGCTTTCTGGACTGCATTTGCCTCTGCCTGTCTGTGAGTATCTGCACTTCTCTGTGTGTTCGTATGTATGGATAATTTATGGTGCATTTCTTATCGGGATTTATTGTTTTCGATTATTTGTTTTCTTCAAATAGCTAAAGTTTCTTTTCACAACATGTTCAAGTGTGAGTGTAAAGCCATTGAAAGAAATTAAGAGACCACTGCTTATTTTGTTAAAAAGAAAACATTTATATTCTTATATTTATAAAATATGCAGTGGTCTCTTAATTTTTTCCATGGCTGTATGTGCATACTTTTGTGTGCTGCGTGGCATGCTATTGTAGATGTGTTTATATGCATGTGTAACCACATATGTGGGGCCACTGTACATAAGTATAGTTGGGTTTGCTTGCAGCCAACTTTGCGTGCTCTAGGCATTCTGTATCCTGATCTGCAGAAAGTATCTCCTCAGCACTCCTGATATTAATAACAGTCTGTGAATATGGATTTAAATAGAGCCTCAACTTCTTTATGGGAGGCCAAGAAGTCACTTGACTTCTCGTGTTAACCCCCTTTAGAGGAGGCTAATACTGTTGCATTAGCTCCTTCGATGAGGTTCCTAATGCCCTGTCATTAGGCTCAACCTCACTGAATTCATGTACAAAGTTGTGCATTGGGATTTACAATTAACAATGCATTAACTAGAGCACTATTTCACAGGCTAACGGCACAGCTGTGTATTAGGTGTGTATTTGTGAGCATACTAAAACGGCTATTGACTAGAGAGAGGGGTCAGTGCAGCTATGCGGGTAACCTTTGCCCTGTTGGGCGGCTGAGAAGGTGGCAGGGGTCAGGTGGATATTCCTCATTTGAATCTTTCTCCTCCACCTGTCCCATGTTTGGTCGACCCCTGACCTGTGACCCCAGCGGAGCAGCAGCGAGGGTCGGGGCACGACCAGGAGAGACACTGAGAATGGACACCTGATTTACAAACATGGAGACGTCCTTCAAGACAGGTGTAGGTCTCGTGTTACCTGGCTAATATGATATGTTAATAGGTAATACATGTTGTAAAATGTACAGCTAAGATAGCCCTGATGACATGCTGCTGTCCTTATTGCTTACGACAACTATGACCTATTCAGCTATTGACACATTGTAATTGTAAGTCGCTTTGGATTATACACTTATATGCTAAGTGCTGTAAATGTAAATATACCAGTGCAGCCTGCTAAACTCTGACGTTGTTTGTCCTTCCTCTCTGTCCTGCAGATGAAATAATCAACACTTTAGGCGAGGGGACCTTTGGGAAGGTGGTGCAGTGTGTTGACCATGGCAGGTGAATGGTTCAGTAAATGTTTGTCCTTCACGCTGAACGGCACCATTATTATAAGCATTCGTGACCCCTTTAGTGACTCAAACACTGTTCTGTTGTGATGAAACGTGCAGAGGGGGGACGCGGACCGCTCTCAAAGTCATCAGGAACCTGGAGAAGTACAGGGGAGCAGCGATGCTGGAGATCAATGTGCTGGAACAGATCAATACAAAAGACCCACACAACAGACAGTGAGTAGAGAAAGATAAGAGATACAGCACTGTGATAGACTTTAGTCTAGATTTCAGTCTAGGTCATCTCTGCAATGCTGTTTCTGTCCTTCTTGTTAAAAGGACATGTCTTAAAATGTTTTGCTGCCCCTACAAAAATGTTGTTTTGCTTCATAACCTACAGTGTGCATGCCCCTCCCACACCTGAGTGCTCAATGGCTTCTCTCTACTCCTCCCCCTAGAGCCATGTGGTGTTCTGGGACACTATAACACAATCTTTAATCTCTATTTTCTCACTTCTGTCTATCGAGCTCTCTTTTGCCAATCCACGTACCTCTCCCCCCCCTCTCCCAGGTTGTGTGTACAGATGCTGGACTGGTTCAACTACTATGGCCATATCTGCATCTCCTTTGAGCTGTTGTCTCTCAGCACCTTTGACTTCCTGAAAAGGAACAACTTCCTGCCTTACCCCATTTATCAGATCCGTCAAATGGCCTATCAGATCTGCCGTGCCGTTAAATGTGAGCCCTGCATACATTATACCTCCAAGCGTCTGGTAAATTACCCTAAATGTTAAACAGTCATACCTGCAGATGTGGAAACCTTTAATGTCTCTCAGATTACACACCTTAACTAGACAGAAAGTTGACCAGCTGAGGGCATTGGCTCCCTCTAATTTCGTTGCCCCATTTCTTTGTCTCTCTCTGTCACCCCCCCACCCCCCACCCCCACCTACCGTCTCCTCCTCCCTGTCTCTAAACTGCAGTTCTCCATGACAACAAGCTGACTCACACAGACCTGAAGCCGGAAAACATCCTCTTTGTCAACTCTGACTACACCCTCGTATACAATGCAGAGAAGGTTAGAAGGAACGAGCAGGCATGAGGAAAGCAACATCAGGGGTGGGACCTTCAAGGCAAAAATTAATCAGAGGGTGTCAACATAAGCAGGGATTTATTCTGTGAAAATAGGAAGGCCTATTTGCATGCAAATGTGTCTGTCTGCACATCGCGGTTCCCCCCCCCCCCCACGATTGCCGTTCAAAGGCACGCCTACGCAGACGGCTATGATATTAGAGATGTTGTACAGAATTGCCTTCTCCATAAATAAAATAAATGTTGAGAAGCTGTTCATTGTTGCTTCTACACCCCCACCCCCCGCCCTTATAGAAGTGTGACGAGAAGAGAGTCAAGGACACCACGGTGAGACTGGTTGATTTTGGCAGCGCCACCTTCGACCACGAGCACCATTCTGTCATCATCTCTACTCGCCACTACCGTGCCCCAGAGGTCATACTGGGTGAGACTAGAAACTGTTAAAGGTACACTCCTCGATTTCATGGGTAGAGAACGCTGAGAGTCTATGAGAAGCGTGTGGAGAGGAGTAGAGAGGAATGCAAGCCAAAAACAACAATGTTTTCGTAACAGATTTTAACCACAAGGGTAATTCCAGACACAAACCGAGGAGAGTCCCTTTATCGCCTGATACTTACTGTTTTGTTTACGCTGGGTCGTAGAGTTGGGCTGGAGTCACCACTGTGATGTGTGGAGCATTGGCTGCATCCTGTTTGAATACTACAAAGGCTTCACACTGTACCAGGTACAGTACATGGATGCAGGGGCCTGGTCTAAGTAGGGAACGTCTGTAGTTTCATGTGAAGGAAAGTGTTTGTGTTGGCTTTATAGACGCATGACAATAAGGAGCACCTGGCTATGATGGAGAGAATACATGGACCAGTCCCCCAGAAAATGATCCGCAGGAGCAGGTAACATACACGCAAGGAAACACGGACACACACACGCAGTCTACATTATGTGACAAAATGGATGCTGTGCTCTTCACCTTCCAGGAAACAGAGATATTTCTGCCGAGGTCGTCTAGACTGGAATGACAGCACCAAGGCAGGATGTTACGTCAAAGCTAAATGCAAACCCCTAAGAGTGAGTTGAGTCTACATGTGAGCTTTTACTGTACTTGTGAGCCAGTACTGATATGTCTCTTTTGGTATTTGTTTTTCAGAATTACCTCGTGTCAAAGGGAGCGGAGCACCTCTACTTCTTTGATCTGTTGGAGAAAATGCTGGAATATGAGCCCTCCGAACGCATCTCCCTCTCCTCCGCCCTGCATCACCCCTTCTTCTTTCCCCTCCATCAGCTGAGTGGGAGTCAGGTGTGGGGGAGCAACAGTGATGTTTGTGGAAGACCCCAAATCCCCTTGTGATTCCTGAAGCCTGATATATTTGTGCTAATAGATAATAGAAACCATTGATAGAGCATATGTCTCTGATAAAAAAACTATTTGATTTAGTATCTCTAAAATTTAGAGGAATTGTTCTATAAAAAAATCTTAATTTATTACATATTGTCAACAAAGGATTTCAACTGCCAAATATTCAAAACATATCCTTTATGTTGTGGTAGAAAACTTGCTAATAGAAATTTGTTTTCCTGGGCTCTCAGACTGACAGAGACAGAGAAAAACAAATTTTTAACTACCTCTTCTCTGTCTCCCCATCCCTTGCTTTCTCTCTCTGGTTACAGACTGTGGTACAAGCATGAGTATCGTTTTCCTGGAAGTAGGGTATGAGGACAGTATCTGTCTCAAAGACATACAGGATGATTACTTCTGGCGCAGAAAAATGGCAATGGAAAGGAAAGGTCAATAAATGAATGAAAAGGAAAAGAATAAAACATTTTTGTAGGATATCTAGATTTTTTTTGTAATAATGTTTTTCATTGAATTAGGGAAGTTTAATAAATTAAGCTCTTAATTCATTTGTGTATTTACTTTTTCAACATGTCATGGCATGGCAAATAACGACAATTGCTCTAAATGAATGGCTTAGTCCAAATATGCCTTGTGCCTTGTGTTGAGGCAGGATAGTCTAATGGTCCCCAGAGTTGTCCTACCTGTAATCCTTGAGCAAGATGGCTTACCCCAATCTCCTCCATGTAATGGCACCATGTAATTGTAAGTCGCTTTGGATTAAAGCGTCTGCTAAATGACCTAATTGAAATTGTTGAATATTTGCTCAAGTTTCTGAGAGGAGCAGTGATGCAATGGTTTTCCAAACATTTAAATATGGTGACAATATGGTATTTCATTGGTAATTACCATTTTAATGAGGTGCATATAAAGGAACCTACTGTGAAAGTACAGTAATGTGGGGCTATCTTGAAACTTGTCTTATAGATTGAGTGGCATGGACACTATCAATATGCCAAATTTTGTAAAACACAACCTCAGTGTTCTAGGGGCTCCAATGGCAAAGAAAACCATTAAAACCATTGTTTTAATGTGACATTGGTGCCATTGACATTCATTCTCTCCTGGCATGGAGTTACTGTAATCTTGATTGAGTGCAGTTTAGCAGGGGACACAGTCACAAGGCTGTCGTCTTTCTTCAGCCTTGGCGGAGCTGAGAGATTTACCAGTTAGATGTGTGCACATCTAACTCTGTGAGGCCTTACTTCACGACATGCTGGTACAGGTTTGAGTATGGGGTTTTGTTAACATACCTGCATGTGTGTGTGTGCATAAATAATCTCACACTGAAAGATAATGTTCCAGTTAAAATGCGTGCATGGGGCTAAAATAACAGCGGCACCAAGGATTGTATGAAATTAAAAATACTTTTTTTAAGAAACTAAAGACACTATATTTAATTTTTCTTATTCACTGTCTTTTGTTAACTTCAGGCATTGTTGTGAATGCAATTCAAATTATTTAAAAATTCTATAATACATAAAATTCAAATACATAATAATAGTGAGAACTCAAGGTCTAAAGTTTGTGCTATTTGCAACCAGAATCAAAACACTGATGAAGTTACACACACACATACTGTAGGGTATGTGGCAGACCAACCAAAGGTCACACAGGCTTCACTGATTTGAATAACGACTTACAGCTTTTATTACTGGTGTGTGTATTTTTTCTTCTTCTTCTTCTCACATGGCTTCACAGTTGTGTGATCATGTGCTTGAGTGCTACAGTATATCAGTGATCCCGAGAGCCAGGGGTCAAGCTGCGGGCTGAGTCATGGTAATTTACCTCACAGGCCAATGTTAGACTGCCTTGTTATTGCATGTACAGGACTTTTACAGGATATTCACAGTGCCAGTCAGTTTTTCATTGCATCTAGTGCATGACATGTACTGTAACACTCTCTATGTGTTTGTCAAAAGAATATTTTCAAAAGTTTGTGTGCGGTTGTGAGTGTGTGTGAGGGTTTTAATGGCTGAACATTGATTCCCCTAGGAATCCAACAGGCTTGCCTACAGGAAATGTGAAGCAGCATTGCATTGTGGGGGCTGGAGACACCATGTTTCCAGGGTTACGCCTCTGTGCCTTGTCGTATTTTGCACTTAATACTGTGGTTTGCTTTTCAATAAACATTTTCAATGACTTGTGTAGAGGATCTCTGTTGAGTATAATGCATCCTTATGCTCTCATGCTCTTATGTTCTGTATACATTACCTTAAGAATGTATGAAATTGATATTTGACATGTCTTTGTCCTGCTTCTGTCAGTGATTCTATCCACCAAGGCCTCTCCCAGTCATATACTGTATGTCCATGCCTTGAATAGGCAGGTCCTCTAAATTGGAACCAGTCTGCCTTTGCCTTTCAGTATGCTGAGGTTCTGCTCTGTTGCAGAACACATTTGTTATTGTACCACAGGAGGCGTGGCCTCTCCTGGGTGATCTTGCTAAAGCATTAATATGTCCTCCCCTGTCAGTACACAAGGTCTCAGGCAGTTGAGGAGGCACCTCAGAGGACGATGACAAATGAGTTCAAATGGGGTGGCTAAACACTTGGAGGGTGGGGTGGAGGAAGTCCTTGTGTGTTTGTGGCGTAAATGCCAAATAGGACACTGAAGTAGGTCAGAGTCGGAGGTGTTGAGTGAATATACAGTATGATTATTGAGAACAGTATGAGTGAATGAATACTATCTGAGTTGTCTGCTGTGTCATAGCTGTCAGCACACACAGTTGGTGAGCAAGACTTGCTGTGTCATCCCAGCTATGTTTGTGCTTCCAATCACACCAGCCTGGAAATTCATCTGCACCTGATTGGCAGGTGGAGATAATCTCTTTCGTGTCACTGTTGTCACTAATCCCCCTCTTACTAATGTCCATATGTCCTTTCTCACCTCTATCATTATCTCTCCCTCTCCGTCTCTCTCTCCCTCTCACACTCACTCTGCACACACTCATCTTAATATAGGTCACATGTCTGTCTGAAGAGGTATATACCCCAACACAAGTCAACCCAACCTGATTACATTTAATGTCTGTTTCTAAATTCATCATTACAAGTGCTTCATTGCCTTTTAATAGCATAACACAACAGCATGTTATCTGAACAACCATAAATACTATTGAAAAAGGTCATACATAAAAACAGATACAGAATGTTATTCATGATAATCAAAAAGCATATCACGACTTCTCTGGGGGTTTCTGACCCACAATTTTAGAACCACTGTGCATGTTAATGTATTTTTAGGTCATTATGTCAACCTAAAAGCTTTGTTTTGTTTAACACATGAGTCACCACGTGCATTTCTCTTCTGCCGCTAACAAGATTCTTCATCATTAAGCCTGTTAAGATGTTCCCTGTGTGGGGAGGGAGGAAGGCTTGAGGAGCACAAGAGGAAATAGGGGGAAGCCAGCGGTACCCTCTGCAAACCCTCAGCACACAGAGCCGGCATTTGCTCCTGACGAGGGAAAAGGACGTTTCCCCTAGGAAATGGTTTCAACGATGTTGGCCTTTTATTTCTTCTCTTTTTCTGTAGTTTATTTTCTGAGATTTGTTTAATCTGGCTCCTTGGAAACCATCTGCCTGGAGGTTTAAGGATTCTTTGCTCTGAACCTCGGGGCCTGCTTTGGCCACCTGGGTAAGGAAACTCTGGTAAGAAAACACTGGCAGCTGTGAATGTGAGTGACTGATAGAATCCTCTTTACTTGTGTGTAAATAAGCTACTTTCTCAATTGCCCTGCTCCTCGTCGTCTCTCTCTCGCTCTTTCTCTCTCACTCTTTCTCTCTCACTCTGTACACGTCCCTTGGTGCTATTTATTTAAATGACACCTTGGCACGGTGTGTGCGTGTGTGTGTGTGACCTTTGTGTGCATTTTCTAAACGTCCAACATAGGCGAGCCTTCGTGTGGCTGCCCAGCCTCGTGTCTGGCGGGTCTTGACCTGAGAGCTGTTCCCGCCACAGGAGCCCTTGAGCGTGTGCCTACAGGGTCCTGTTTGTCGGCGAACATGACAGAAGAATACGACTGTGCGCTCAGCCAGCATCTGTCAACAGTGTAAAGGCGTGGAGTGGACCCCCCTCCCCCCCGCATTCTCTCTCACACACACACACACACATTGCGACGGGGCCAAGCGCAGTATGGACTCCGCGGTGAAGAGGTCCCTCAGGGTCCCCATCCGGAAGCTGGTCAGCTGTGTGTCGGACGCCACGGACAGGGAGCTGGTGCCCAAACGCAGGAGCAAGAGGAGTGGAGGGGGAGGAAGAGGAGGGCGTGGCTGGTCAGGAAGGAGCTTGCCCTTCCAAAAAGCTCCCACCAGAGACCCCGCCATTGCACGCGCCTACCATGCTGACCTGGAGAAGGAGAGGCACGTAATCACGTTATACAGTATTGTAGTGGTCGGCCCTGGGTTCCGTCGCCGATATCCTTGAGCAATATGTCTAACCCCTAGCTCCTCCTTAATACTTTTAATTCAATCACTGTAAGTCTGCTAAATGACCTAGATGTAGTGTTGGTAAAGAGGTTGCAGAGTAGCATATAAAGCAGAAAGAGATTTACAGTAGCTAGTATTTAGGAGCAGGTAGGGGTTGGGCGTCTTGCTCAAGTGTACCTACAGGCAGGCCCATGTCATTTATATTTTTGTTAGAGTAGCTTTAATAATAATAACAATACATTTTTTAGTGTTGTTTATGTTTTTTTATAGGCCTTCTGTATATGCAGTTATGTTATGCTATTGAAAGAAGTGGGTTTGGTAAGGCAAGTGCATACACATTATTTAAAATCACCAGTAATCAGGTTGGAGGTTCTTTTGGAGATGAATTGTTGACGTGTTTTTCGTTGCCGTGTGTTTGTAGGAAGCGACGAGAAGCAAGGAACGCGCAAAAGAATGCAGAGAGAGCGATGATGAGAGCTCAGTTCAGGAGAAAATATCAACTGTCCAAGGTCTGCTTTAGTGAAAATAATAATTTTTTTAGGGTTTGTCTGCCAATATAGTAATAAATTGATAAAGTATTTGAATTATTTAAATCTACATACAAATAATTGCAAATGGTAGATATTATAAGGAAACCACTCATTCACCCATTTTTTCTGTTACTGTTATTAGAATTCCAAGGACAAAGACCAGCTGAGGCCTTTTGGAGGGAAAGTGTCACTCCCCTGTGAGCTGGCTAAAATGGTTCATCCTGAAAACAAGACCAAGGATGATGAATACAACCTGTTGAGTGCATTCCAAGGCCTCAGCTTTAACATGGGGATTCTCACAGGAAGCACACACAGCAAAACGTCCACCCCTACACGAGACAATGGCAACCCTTGCAAAGTGATGTGATCAGGAAGTCATCAGGGAAAGTTCTGTAATGGTGACATGTTGAGCTGATTGTAGAATGGCTGGCAGTAGTGGCAGTGTTATACTTTTGCCACTGTCATGGCTGCTCTCATACAAGCTTTGGACATACACAATCATGCTATTGATTTTCAAACTGTAAAACATTTTTTTTTCATATTCTTCTTGTCTAAATAGTTTTACCAATGACAATAGATTATAAAAGCGTAAACAGTTTCTACATCCTTCTGAGCTATGACTAGCTATAAGTGCTTGTCTTTTCACTGGATCTCAACTGAATCTTTTTTGATACTAGTGGAGTGATTTATTGAATTAAAGATATTGACATGTTTTGGAGATGTTCTGGTCAAACTGCAGTAAAAGCATGTGGAATCGTTGGAATTACTATACTTGAAATGTAAGTAGCTTCAGTTACGAGGTAGTTACACAATCTTTTGTTTTAGTCCTCAGTTCTAAAATCACAAATAAGGAACCTCAGGGTTATTTACCTTTACAGTCTATATTTATATTTACATACTGTATATTCAATGCTTTTTCTTAATTCTCTTCTTAATAACATTGGTCCTGTCTGTCCTTGTGTATACATATTATGCAGTGTTGTGATTACTGGTGAATTCTGTTGACGCCGAAAATGTACTGTATGTACTGTAAATAGTCTCACATTGACCAAGACAAAATAAACTAGAAGGTTCTTTAAGAATATTTACGCAGACGAAAGTTAATTAAGTTCGTTTGTTAAGAAACTACAAAAATGTAATTTTGTTGGCCGTGTGTGTGTGTGTGTGGACATGGGTTGATGTTTTCTTTGGATCAGCTTGACTTTTGGGCTCTTGAACCATGACCATAGGATCCATAAATCAGCAGCTCTATCAGGGCGCTGGAGGACAGTCAAGGTAAGGGGAGTGAGGGGGGAGGGTTCTGTCCTCCACACAGGAGAGCTGAGGCTGTTCTCTGGGAGACCTGCACCTTGGTGGGACCATGGGGAGTATGTCCGTCCGTCTGTCTGCGTGTGTCCGGTTGCAGGGGAGGCGAGGGTCAGGCGGTCCCGCAGTGTGCGGGGCGGCCCGGCGGGCTCTGTGTGTGTCGGCGGCTGGGAGCGTGGTAGGGGGAGGCCTGGACGGGGGGAAGGTCGCAGCCAAAGAGAAGATGGGCGGCAGGAAGAGCGGCATGGGCGGACGGGTGCGGCGGTTTGAGGAGATCCCTCACACCGGAAGGAGCGGCTGGCTCAACTTGGTGACGTTCTGGAGAGAGGATCGGTTCCGAACGCTCCACAAGCACATGGAGCGGACCTTCAACACCCTGGGCCCCATCTACAGGTATGTGGGAGAGAGGGGTTCTAATGTTAGGGCGATAATGCTAGAGCAGTGTCCAGCCATGTGGGAATTCCAACTGTATGCAGTTGTCAGTCTGGCCAATCAAAATAGATCTCAGTTATTAGTGAAACCAGCAGGTGTAGTGTAATAATAATGCCCTCTTTGGCACACGGTTGAATGCCAATGTTGTGTATGCGTGGGTCACACAAACTTGGCCCATAACACCAGGAGAAAAGATTGATTAACCTGTACATGTATTTCCTCATCAACGTATATGGGACAGACTTACTGCTAGCATGTGTTATTTGATCAACTAACTTGTTTGAGCTTATAACAATTCAAATATATTTATGGTCGGAGTAATAATTTTTCGAGTGAACATCTGTATCTGAAGAGCGAGTCGTTGCCCAGAGCAACAAATTGCTCAGTTCGCACAGTATACAGAGTGTGTTATGCGGAGGGTTATAGCTCCTATCCTACGCTAGTTCTATGTACTGTATACAGGGAGCACCTGGGCACCCATAGCAGTGTGAACATCATGCTGCCCGCTGACATCAGCGAGCTGTTTCGCGCCGAGGGCCTGCACCCCCGACGCATGACCCTGCAGCCCTGGGCCACGCACCGCGAGACCCGGAAGCACAGCAAGGGGGTCTTCCTCAAGTCAGTACTACTGTGTGTGTGTGTGTGTGTGTGTGTGTGTGTGTGTGTGTGTGTGCGTGCGTGCGTGTTTCTGCAGGAAAGTGCATGCTACCATGTTGGAAAAATGATTCTCAGTTTTCATCTTGGCAATGCTTTAAATTACATATTTCTATAAATATAGTAATATATAGTAATATATAGGGGAAATTATGAAATTCCGAGCATTGTTTATTTGTTAACTAATCATCACCCAATATACTAATAATACACAAGTAATAAATGCACCAATATACTTGCACTGGTATATTACTGGGTGATTACCACTAGCACACATAACTAGTCCTGTATATTACTCAGTAGTTAATTACTGATAACTATGTAATTAATAAGCATGACCTCCATCTCCCGCCTCCACAGGAACGGGGAAGAGTGGCGCTTTGACCGGCTGCTTCTCAATAAGGAGGTGATGATGAGTGCCGCCGTGAAGCGCTTCGTCCCGCTCCTTGACGAGGTGGCGAGGGACTTCTGCCGAATGCTGCAGATGAGAGTGGAGCGGGAGGGAAGGGGGGAGGAGGGGAGGCGCAGCCTGACCGCTGACCCCAGCCCCGACCTCTTCTGCTTCGCCCTGGAAGGTGGCGTAGGGTTGTGGCATCCGCTGGGTGGTTGCCTGTGTGTGTTTGCATGCGCTCACAAGGGGCTGGATCATGTGTGTTGTGTGGGGGGAGTGCATGTGGGTGTCTGGGTCCGACAGCACTCAAGTGTGGCGAGGAGTTTGGAACCAAAGCAACAATGTTCTGTGCAAGGAGTGTCTGTCCAAATAGACACATCAATCTAGCCTGACAATGTTCTTTCATCACATCTGGCCCTTTCATGTGCCACATCCACTTGTGTGAATGCTTGTGCTACCTTGTATTTGGCTTGTATGTTGAAGGTTGGGGGGTTGGGGGGGCGACGGCTCTGATTCATGCTGATGACTTTGTTTCTATGGGGAGCTATGTGCTAAGCTAGGGTAGGAATAGATCAGAAGGACATTCTATCCCGTGTCACTAACGTAACACAAACATGGCCGACGGCTGATGGATGTGGTTGGTCTGCTGCAGAAATCAACTGCTCCTAACCGGTCTTTAAAAGGCTGTAAGTCCTTTTACATTAATATCTGTATCTGATAGAATATCCATTGACTTCATAGGTCCATACTGAATAGGAAATATAATTTTGGCCATCAAGGACTCTGGTTTCTTTTTTCAAGTCCAAATATCCTCTCATAGCCTCCCTCTCCCCTCCCTCTCCCCTCCCTCTCCCCTCCCTCTCCCCTCCCTCTCCCCTCCCTCTCCCCTCCCTCTCCCCTCCTCTCTCCTCCCTCTGTAGCCAGTTGTCACGTTCTGTATGGGGAGCGTATCGGCCTGTTCTCCTCGACCAAGTCTCAGGAGTCCCAGAAGTTTATCTGGGCGGTGGAGAGAATGCTGGCCACCACCCCTCCTCTGCTCTACCTGCCCCCTGGGCTGCTGCTCCGCATAGGCGCCCCCTTGTGGACCGAGCATGCCACTGCATGGGACCATATCTTCAGCCATGGTAAGATCAAAAAGAGGTCAAACTGCTCATGTTTCTCCTGCGTTCCCTGTCGCCTCCTTCCCACCTCTCCCACACCTGTCTTTTACTCTCCCAGCGGAGGCGAGGATTCAGAAGGGGTGCCAGCGCATGTCCCAGGGTGGAGGGTCTGCAGCTGGCTCAGCGGGGGGCCGCTACACGGGGGTGCTAGGCCAACTGATGGAGAAAGGACAACTGTCCCTGGATCTCATCAGAGCCAACATCACAGAACTGATGGCTGGAGGGGTGGATACGGTGTGTGTGTGTGTGTGACGAGCAGCCGATTTAGATTTCATAGGGTGTGTGTGTGTGTGTGTGTGTGTGTGTGTGTGTGTGTGTGTGTGTGTGTGTGTGTGTGTGTGTGCATGTTTGGTAGCTGTCATTACCATCCCGCCCCGTCCTGTCCGCAGACAGCAGTGCCCCTGCAGTTTGCTCTGTTTGAACTGGGACGGAACCCCGACGTGCAGGAGACTGTGAGGGCACAGGTGAGGTCGTCGTGGGAACAGGCCGGCGGAGACCCACATAAAGCCCTGCAGGGGGCGCCGCTGCTCAAAGGCACAATCAAGGAGACTCTCAGGTAGGCCACATAATTATACGCCATCCGTGAGCGAGGTTTTACCTGATTGGACGGCGTCAGACATCAGACGCTGTGTGCTTTGTCACGTAGCCTGCTGCACAGACTACTGACTTACCACTGCTACATCCCAGGGGAGCAGAATAACTAGAGAACGGAAAGAAATTACAAATACGAGCCTCAGCGACATGTTGGGGGCTTGTTTTGGCCCCCAACATAGTTTAGGAGGAGGAAAATGGATGTAGCCTTTGGATCAGTATAGTACGACCATCTAATATATTCGTAGGCCGCTGATGCTCCCAGACACCAGAGCTCAACTGATTTTCTCCCCCAATGTTCACTGGGTTTAAGGTTATACCCGGTGGGAATCACAGTGCAGAGGTATCCAATCAGAGATATTGTCCTCCAGAACTACCACATACCTGCTGGGGTATGTATATATGAGGCGCACGCACATACACACACAAGACAGTTTGTTGGATTTGCTTGCAGAGCCCGTTCTACCACCAACTTTCTCTCTCTCTCTCTTTTACCTCACTCACTTCCCCCCCTGCGTCCTCTTCACCCTCCCTCTGCCGACCAGACCATGGTCCAGGCGTGCCTCTACCCACTGGGCAGGAGTCGGGACGTCTTCGGGGAGCCGCACCGCTTCGACCCCGGCCGGTGGGGTAGCAGGGAGGTGGGGGACAGAGTAGGGGGAGGAGTGGAGGGGTCAGGGTTCCGCTCTCTGGCGTTTGGCTTCGGCGCGAGGCAGTGTGTCGGGCGCAGGATCGCCGAGAACGAGATGCAGCTCCTTCTCATGCACGTGAGTGACAGGAGAGAGAGGGGGGGGGGGGGGGTGCCCCCCAAGTGCCCCGGGATTCAGCCACAGCAGCTCAGGTCTATGTTATATGACACAACCGTGAACGAACATGCAGATGGGGAGGGGTAGAGAACGGTGAGTGCCTAGGAACACTGTAGGGGGAGGGGTCGAGAGGAGCACTGGGGCGTGGGCGGCATGTGCTCTCTGAGACACAAATCAATGTAATATTGAGAAGACCTTGAATGGAAAAGAGAGATTGGCAAGATTATTTATAGACTATTTATAACACAAGAGTAGGCCTTCATAACATATTATTAAGTTTGCTCTCCCTTTCTCTTCCCTCTCTCTCTCTGTCTGCCTCTATCCTTCTCTGTAATTCCCCTCTGTCTAGATCCTGTTGAGTTTTCGTCTCAGTGTGTCATCTTCAGAGGACATCAACACCACATACACCCTAATTCTCCAACCCGAGACTCCACCACGCATCACTTTCACCAAGCTCTGACACACACACACACACACACAGACACACACACACAGCGGGTTAAAGGGAGAAGCTGGTTGCCTACCATATGCAGTCTATTTAGCTGTTCAGCTGTTTAGCGTCATGTTTAGCGTCATGTTTCAGAAATGTTATTGTTATAAATAGTGGACTATTACAAGAAATACAAGAAGTTGGCCTTTGGGTTAGCCATGGTCTTTGGGTACAGGCCCCATTTGCCCTGTGGATAGGTAATCCCGGCCTGCATACACATAGGCTATATTATGCGCCTCATCCAATATGTTAGTTAGTTAACACATTTACCTGCCTGCCGGTGAAACGAATAAAAGCCATTAATCGAATGAACTAATGAACAGCGTCCCGTTGCTTTTTCCATTTAGATAACGATTTTATAATCTGTAATCACCTTTTTCCTCCTCGTCATCTTTGTCTTTAAGAAGTTCCTTGTTTATTTCAACAATTGTAACGTTCAAGGCCAGCAGATGGTGATAAAGCTCAGACGACCCACTCATTTACATTTGTCGCGAGGTGTGCTCAACATCATTGTTCACCCACGCCTTCTTCCTGACACAGGTTGGTGGTTTTCTTTTTAATTACAATACTTACATCCGACATAATACTTACATCTATACAGTGTTTGTGTTGCATAATGTATTGCGTTGTTTCGTGATATCGGGCGCATACGTCGTTATTTTGTCACAAAGTGATACACTCACTTATTTAACTTTCAGACTTCTTATTCTATTCAAATACTTGGAAATTGACTAAGGACAAATATTTGTGATAGCCCGAGATAACATATTGATCTATTTGCTTTGGTGGACATGCTGCCTATTAAACCAAACCAGCTACGTTATCTTAGCTTTAAATAGACTAACTGACTAAAAATGGATTGGCCACAGCATGTTTAATTTGAATGACTTATAATTGTGTTTCACTGCTAGAAATTGATACAAATAAAAAATAAAACGGATAAAATTGTAATGTAATCTTTGAAGACAGTATTGTGAAAATTAAACTTTTATTATATACTGTACACCATTTTGAACGTGCAAGTGTGTGTGTGTGCGTTGGGTGTGATTTTATTGAACTTAGTGAACAAATAGTTGACCTCTTAGTTAGTTTGTCATTTATTACTGTACGTCACACTTAGTGTGACGTACTGTAGGTGCTATAGGCCTGCTGTAGGCCTATAGCACAGTTACTGGAGTCCAAGGGAGCAGGCGGCAGGGAAAGTTCTCACCCAGGAACAAAGGTCTGTTTGTCCTTTAGCTACTGATTTACACACACTGTCAGACTGTCTCAAAAGGTGTGTGCACGTTTGTAAATACACACACACGCACACATAGTGTAAACCAAGTCCACATTTGTTGGCTGGCCAAGCTACAGCACATGTATGGGTTAACAATTAGTAGTGTGTGTGTAGTGGGCTCACATTTGGGGTCTGTGACCAGTAATATCCCATCTGACACATTTATGACTGTTCCAGGTACAACTCTGACATGTCCCAGGTTTACCATGCGTTTAGCAACACTATGTTCAGCCACTGTTACTACAGTGCACTAATTATATGTATTGGCAGCTTCCCTTAGAAAGCCTTGCAGCACACATATGATTAGACACCTGTTTGTCACCTCACAATGAAGGACCTCATTAGATATCTTCCCGCAGAATACCTTCTTGATCACTATGGAGTTTTAGGGTTTGGTTTTTAAAACATCACACCCTGAGTGACACCGTGGATGACTAAGGATGTGCTGTGGGGTTCAACCCCCCACCTAAACCCCTCATCTGACTGGTGCATGGAGAGTTCACTCCAAATGGGGTGAGGGGGAGGAGATAAGAGGGGGCCGAGGGGAAAATCGCTGAAAGTTTGACTGACTGTTGGTTGTTAAGGCAACATTTATAAAGTAGGATGAGAAGATTTACATTAATAGCCTAATATCTGACAAACTGAGGCACAAAGCTACAGGAAGAGAGGAATTGCCGAGTCGATTGTCAGATTAGCTGCCCCTGTTTAATTGCCAGAGGTTTGAAGCATCAAAATGGGTACGTGTTTTTTATACTGTGTGTGAAGTATGTAGAACGTTTTGTGTTTAAATATTCTGATTCAGACCAGTTGAGAATGTATATGAGCTGCTAATTATCCACTTTCCTGCATGTCTAAAGGTAACTTGTTACAGAGACCTGTCTGCATTTAGTCAATTAGGTATATTCCACAACCTAATGAAAATACAATCTCAGCAGTGGTCTCACAGTGTCCTCTTACTCGTTCCTACACTCACTCACACATTTTGAATACATGGAGAGATAACTTACCATGTAGTTTAGGCCTTTGATTTTGTGCATAACTGCTGAGTCATAGTTGAGCAGAATGACCAGTAATCTGCCATGGGTTTATTGACCAATCTCACACACACACACACACACACACACACAGAGTCCCTCTCCTTCCACATCTGTAAAATTCAGTGTCATGCAGGCCGTGCACCGAGTAACATGTCGCAAAACTGGTGCCTTTCAAAACAACCTGCTTCCTTTTCTTGTCCTTTTTACTAGACGGGCTACAACAGGTATCGTGCGCGCATTGCTGCACGAGTGAGCGAGTGCGTGTTCGCGCGCGTGTAACTGTGTGCGCTCTGCGGTGTGTGCACAGTGGAACACTTGATGATGTGTACAGCGGGGCGGAAGAACTAGGTCAGATGGAGGTGGGGAGAGCGAGGCAGTGATACAATAGGAGAGGGAGAGGGAGCTAGAGAGAGCGCAGACTAGTCATCATGCATGTTCACATGCTGCTGCCCTCTAATGTCCAACACCTGCAGGGACCAGCCACTCCTGCTGAGTGACACCTACCCTTCCACCACCATTGATACTATGCACCTTCATTGTATACGGTAGTGGTGGATACAATGGTGCTTATGCATGCGTTATATTAGGCCTACTTTTATTAAGCTGATATTCTTGTCTTACAGCATCATAACACCAATGTAGTAATTCATATTTAACCATGTATAGATACAGATACAGATTTCAGGCGATTCTACTGGCCTCCCTATTTGTTGTCAACCTGACTCTCCGCCCCAGTCTGTCTGTCTCCCCCTCGCTTGTCTTCTCACCTGCTCTCTCCCGTTGCGCTGTCAGTCTGGATCAGTGTTTCTCTCCTACTTTCTTATCCACTTCAGCCTTTTTTCGCTCCCCCCTCTCCCCTGTGGAGGGGGAAACGGATGCGTTTGTACAAGGCTCAAAGCCCCCGCTCGCCTGAACAGAACACCCCCCAGAAGAATCACTTCGTTCATTTTTGGTTTAACAGTGGATGTGCAGGGGCTGGCTCTCACTAGCACTGAGTGTTAAAATTGGCTTCCTTAATCATTTTCTTACTTTCCTGCATTTTAGAAGGGAAAACTCCACTGTAGTGTCGTCTGTAAGAAATGGAGCTGTTTTTCAAATGTATTCAACATTTCGGTTCCACAATGAGATTATTACAAAGCAAGAAATGAACATTGTCCAACAATTATCAAAACCCTTCCAGCTTCTCTCAGTATTAAAGCCTAATAATAATTAGCTGTTTGATTAGCTAGTTGGATGGCAGTTGTGTGGCACGCATGTTGTCTTGATGACAGGGGACAGCTGACAGCTCTAATCCTCCATGGAGACAACACACCACACAGGCAACAACAAGATCAGTCGCTGTGCAGAATCGGAGGTTGAAAAGGTTGAACTGTTCCAGCTTTATCATGTCTGAGGCTCTAAGAAACGGCACCCAGTCCCAGCACTGCAAATCATGCAAGGGATTAGTGTCAGTGTTCTGTGGCTGTCTAACGTCGAGAGGTCCATCAGACTGCTTTATTAGAAGACACTAATACATAGACACTACACATACTGTAAACAGTGAGCTAGGGTGGAAAAATACTGCAGCTGCAGTCCATTAATCCATGATCATTAGGTAGTATAGAGTACTACCTAATGATCAGCTTTCCTTTCATACGCACGCTATTATCACACCACCCCCCAGCAGTGTTATGCGTTCATTTGTAACACATTACAAATGAACGCATTACTGTAATCACATTACATTTGTTTGTAACACAGTAATGTAATGCATTACTGTTCCTAAACTCAGTAATCACATCCTAAACTTCCTAAACTTACTACACAGTTACTAATCAAACAATTATGTAATTATGGTTTTCACCAACTTTGCTGTCGGCTCTGTGGTATTATTATTTTTTTCTTCTTGTGTGTTTGTGGCTCTTCACAGGCTGCACGTTTGACTTTTATCTGCTATGGTGATCCACCAATAGCCAGTATGTTTCATATTAAAGGAAATCTTTCCACATTGAAAATGTGTATTGTAGTATATTAAAGGTCCTTTTTGGGTAGGGTATTACATGAGCAAAAATTTAGCATAGCATTAGTTAGTTCAGGCAGGCCACAAAGTCAAGCTCAGGCCACAATCTCTGCTATGCATACAAATGGGTAGGATATTCTAGGGGTCTAGGCGTTAGACTCCCAGCCGGAAGGTTGTGGGTTCAATCCCCGGAGGTGGCCTACCTGTAAGCATCCTTGAGCAAGATGCCTAACCCTACCTGCTCCATGTAATAGCACCATGTAATTGTAAGTCGCTTTGGATAAAAGCGTCTGCTTGATAATCAAATTGTAAATTATTTCAGGGTGTCTATTTAATACTGCCAAACTTAACTTACTGCAAATGGAATTAAACATTTTCTTTGACGGAAGTGGTCCTGACTGAATTTGTGTTTTGCCATTTACTGTGAAATCCCTTGGTTCAGAGGAAGTAGCAAAAGTTGTACCACCCATGTGGTGTGTAGCTACGGGGGACCCCGTTATTTCACAGCTCCTGCCCCCAGTGGCCGGAAAGCACACACTACACTTTTAACCCCAGTGTCTTCCCCTCTCTCCCCCTTTAGCCTTCAGACGCTACTCCGAGGTGATGACACTGCCGGACTCTTTCATCCAGAGGCAGCAGCTAGATGCCAGCATGGCCGACACCTTCCTGGAGCACCTTTGCCTTCTTGACATCGACCAGGAGCCAATCACAGCCCGCAACACCAGCATCATTTGTACCATCGGTGAGTGTCCCAACCAATCAGGGCATCGATTTGTTCCAGGATTTTACTGGATTGTTCCTGGAGCTACCTGCTCCCCACTCAGTTAACCAGCAGGTAATAATGATTGTTTGTTGTGAGATGATTTGAAAATGGTCCACTCAAAGCCTCTTCTGACCCCGGTTCCTGACCTCTACTTTTGGGAACTGCGGTACTGCATGTAGACCATGTAGGCTATGACTCCACGATATACGACTTTCTGTGTATGTTTATGTTCTACTATTCACCTCCTCTTAAAAGACAACATACTCAGGAAATAATGACATTTCATGGTACTTTTTGATCTGCTGTGTTAGTCACTACGGGGGGGGGGGGGGGGGGGGGGGGGGGGGGGGGGGGGGGGGGGGGGGGGGGGGGGGGGGGGGGGGGGGGG
>JAOEHI010035373.1:0-23336 GCA_025447815.1 Percopsis transmontana | reverse complement strand
AAGGTCGTGGGTTCGAGCCCCAGAGTTGGCCTACCTGTAAGCATCCTTGAGCAAGATGCCTAACCCTTATCTGCTCCATGCAATAGCACCATGAAATTGTACGTCGCTTTCAATAAAAGCGTCTGCTAAATGACCTAATTGTAATTAAATGAATAAAAACATGTAGCTTGAATTGTTAATACAACCACACTGCTTTAAAAGTAAGTCAATAAATAATAAAAGCTTTAATATTTGATAATATTTGGTCAGTGTTAACAGAACGTATGTCCTATCTCTCTCCAGGTGCTGAGCAGGCAGAAGAGAACTACAGTCATTTAAGAAAGCAAACCCAAAAACATCTAGACAGTTATGCCAGAGAAGGCCTTCGCACGCTCTGCATTGCTAAAAAGGTAACTAAACATCTACTAAAAGTGTTGTTGCTCTGCATATCACGGATGAACATTTCCAATTTAATACAAGACTACGTAGCACTACCAAGTGCTTGGCTAAAATATACCAGTGTTTTTCAACGTGGGAGTAACAAGATGGTTTAATGGGGGTCGCCATGTTGTGTTGTATACTAGCGATATCCACCTGTCAAGTCACCTGTGCTTTTTAGCTGCTAAGGCTGGGTTAGCAGTGTGCTTGACTTTAGCATTTGTTGCGGTCAGACTCTGGAGGAAGAGGAGTATGAGGTCTGGTTGAAGAAACAGCTGTTTGCTGAGACAAGTATTGAGAACAGAGAAGAGCTACTGATGGAGTCTGCACAGAGACTTGAGACCAACCTCACCCTGCTAGGTAAGACAGCAGTCATTACTTTACCGGCAATTCCAGGCACCCGTAATCACACACACTTACTGTATGCTGGAGGACTTGCACAGATCCAATAAATCAGAAGCGATTTGAGAATAGATAAAATAATCAAATAAGCCAAATGACAGCTGGGATAAAAAGCAAGAACTGCATTTAATGAACCTCTTGCCCCAAGAATGACTGGCTTGCTTTGCATTCTTTTAAGATGTCATTATCTCTGTGGACTTGTTTTGGTGAAAGATACTCACTGCAATGTTTGCAATATAACTATATAGATAGTAATTGCTATTTGTGTTTTTCCCTTTTTGTTTCTGTTTTGTCTTGCCCTAATACTGTTCCTGTTCCTGCATCCTTGTCCAGGTGCAACAGGGATTGTAGACAGACTACAGGAGGAGGTACCGGAGACAATTGAGGCTCTGCAAAAAGCCGGCATTAAGGTGTGGGTTCTTACAGGAGACAAACAGGAAACAGCCATTAACATTTCCTGTGCCTGTAAACTGCTCCAACCCACTGACCAACTTCTGACGGCCAACTGTGAGAGCCAGGTGAGCAGTTACTGTAGGTTCATAGTGACATTTCAATTCATTACACTATGGCTCTCAAACGGGGGGCTTGGGACCCTTCGAGGCATTGTGATGCTTCTTGAAAGTCCTGAGATGCTTTTAAGATCATTTAAAAATGTTTTTAAATTATAATTTTTAATCAGTTTAATCTTACATTCTATGGTAAGTGTTTCTATAATTTCATATATAATATAATATAATATAAAAAAAATATATTTAATATTAATATTTTGTTGGTTGGCCAGTATTTGTGTAGCTACTAATCCTTCATAGTCACACACAAAGCTATGAACCATTTATTTAGTGAACTGCTAGTGTGATTTAACTTCCACATTTTCACCATTGCATTCTAATGGCACTCCAGGAGGCGTGTGCAGCCTTGCTCCAGGAGCTCATCCGGGAGTTGGAGCGTGGAGGGGGTTCCTTATCTGCCACAGGCGCAGGCTTCATCCTGGTGATTGACGGCCGTACGCTGGACTGGGCTCTGCAGGAGGAGCTGAGAAAGGACTTCCTGGAGCTCAGCCAGCGTTGCAAGGCTGTCATCTGCTGCCGATCAACCCCCCTGCAGAAGAGCCAGGTGGTACGGCTGGTCCGAGACCAGCTCCGAGTCATGACTCTGGCTGTAGGTGAGGAGAAGATGACTAAGCCCGAGGCAAAGCCAAATGTTGTCTTGGAATTTAGCCTAGATATGTTCTTTCTTTTCCTTTTTTAAACATCTGTCTATGTTTCTATTTCCTTTTTTTTACTGTGTCTGTTTCTTTTTTAAATTTCTGCCTTAATTTCTTCTCCTTTTTTAATGTCTGTCTTTATTTCTTTTCCTTTTTTTAATTTTCTTTGTATTTTTTTTGTTCTTTGTTTATTTCTGTTTTTGTGTTTATTGTATCTTTTTAAGAACCAGAGAACCAGACTTGATTTAACAGAACATTTTGCAGTAAGGATTTCTATTTGATACTTGAGGAATGTTTTCCACAAGGAATTCCATTCTACCTTTCAGGTGATGGAGCCAATGACGTCAGCATGATTCAGGTGGCTGATGTGGGCATTGGGATATCTGGCCAAGAAGGCATGCAGGTATAAGACCTGTATGAAACTGAAAATGTTAGCGTAACATAAAAAGAATGTCAGAAAACCTAAGGGGGTGTGTTGGTATGAGGTATCTTTATCTACCGGTGTGAGAATTTCACAGTTTTGGTTTTTAAACAAATAAAGAAATTATCCCCGTAAACCTTCCTCAGGCTGTGATGTCTAGTGACTTCGCCATCTCCAGGTTTAAACACCTGAGTAAATTGCTGCTAGTCCATGGCCACTGGTGCTACTCTCGTCTGGCTAACATGATCCTCTACTTCTTCTACAAGAATGTGGTAAGGATCTCTTTTGACTTCGACAAATGCTTGATCCCCTATTGACGCACTGCACTATTGCACTATTGACATATGCTAACATTGCTATTTGTGTCTAGATGTATGTGAACCTGCTGTTCTGGTATCAGTTCTTCTGCGGGTTCTCTGGGAGCGTCATGACCAACTCCTGGGTCCTGATCTTCTTCAACCTGCTCTTCACATCTGTTCCACCCATCATCTACGGGGTCCTGGACCAGGCTGTTGGTGGCAGCACTCTGATGGGACAGCCTGCGCTCTACAGGGCTGGGCACCACTCCAAGGTTGGGGTTTTATTAAAGTTCAGTATCACTTAAGGACAAAATGTTCGCTTGGACTGGCTCACCATACCTTACCAAGTGCTTGATATGTTTAATGTCACATTCAGACATGTGGATGCTGTATTATTTAAAAAAAAATAAAAAAAAACATACATTAAATTACAATATTACATACAATTATTTAATGTTGGCCTAGATTGACACTGAACAGTATTACTGTAGCTGTGTTGTATGTACAGTACAAGAACAGTAGCAAGAACTGAAGCTCTGATCACAGCCAAACAATTATTATAATAATTATTTTTATATATATATACACAGTATATACTGTGTATATATATATACTTTATGATCCTGTTATTTCAAAGATGTGCATTGTCCAACTTCGTTTCAGGTCTACAATCCCACCATATTTTGGATTACGATTCTGGATGCATTCTACCAAAGCCTTGTGTGCTTCTTCGTTCCTTACTTTGTAAGTAAACCTGCATAATGAGCCTTATCTTCCTTTCAAGTGGTTCTTTTACAGACGCTTTTATTCATATGCGTCACATTAAAAGAGACTAAGGATTTTGAGCACCAGAATGCTTTTACCCATATTATTCAGCTGCTTTATATAGATACAGTATCGATTTAACATATTAAATTATTGCTTCAGTTCAATGCCATTCATCCAACTGCAATACTTCTAACATGGCTTTTCTGGAGTTAATAGTATCATTATTCATACATAGATTTGTTTTTTTTTTTCTGGCGTCTTTTTCCCCCCCTCTCTCAGGCATATGCAGGGTCAGACATTGGGATTCTGTCCTTTGGCTCTCCAATCAATGCTTCGGCTCTCCTCATCATCTTGCTGCACCAAGTCATCGAGAGTCGCACTCTGGTCAGCCCCATGCTGATGCACACAAATATAGTCTTAATTTTCATCCTAGTATGACAATCTTGTAGCTGCATAGGAGTACTTGGCAAAAGGGTGCCCCCGTCTGGTCATAAGACGCAACTGCAAGGTTTATGTAGACATTATATATCATTACATTCTTCACAGCTACTGGCATCACAGATGCATAAAAAATAAGAAAGAATTCTGTTTTTCATGTTGTGAGTAGCTGTGAACCATTTAATGATAGTTTGACTTTAAAATCATTTTGAATTTGTCAAGATAAACAGGGAGAGCTACCTACTGCACCTTTACTGGTCCCCAACTCTATGCCCTTTTCAGTGATACTTACAGTATGCCTTTCTCTGTCACTTTGCAGACATGGCTGCATGTTTTGGTGTTACTGGGGAGTGGTGTGTTTTACTTCATCTTCACGGTGCTCTTCAGTTTGTGGTGTGTGACTTGCAGCCCCCCCACCAACCCACTGGGGGTGGAAACCCTCCAGATGTCCCAGCCACTCTTCTACATTGTGTGTGCCCTCACAACTGTGATGGCACTCTTGCCCAGGTACACAAACATGCACACACACTAGTTTTACTACTTGCATATACACGGTGCAAACACTGGCACCACCGACCAATCACGTGATCAGAAGAGCTCTAACATACTGTAGGTGTTAAGATTGTTCCTGTCTCACTTCCTTCTCAGCGTCCAACCAGTAACCAGTGTTTTAAAAGCCCTGTCCTTGCAAAAGTGTGCAGCGTGTATTAACATGGGGAGAAGTAATTACAATTTCAAATGCAGAATATGGGGGGCAGGATAGTCTAGTGGCCTAGGCGTTGGCCTAACCCCTACCTGCTCCATGTAATAGCAGCATGTAATTGTAAGCGTCTGCTAAATGATCAAATTGTAATTGTAATATGGCACTGTGGATACATTACACTACAGATTTTAACATAGGTAGCAAGCTTAGCATGTAAAATAGGCCAAATGCATCAATTTGAAAGTTTTGAATCGTGCGGTTTGTAATTTATTTAACATGACACACATTGATTTATTTGACTGAAACTCAAACAAAACCTTCTCTCTGTATGCTTTGGCTTAGGGTCTTGTTTCGGGCACTGCACAACACCATGTATCCCTCCGTTATCCTAAAAGCAGCTCAGATGGACAAACTGAATCCAGAGACGTACAGAAGGAAGATGCAGCACTGGAACCAGGCCCATTCTAGAACAAAGAGGCTGCCTGTGTGCACAGACAACCCTGGGCCAGAGCCCAAATTAGGCACAGTGGTCTCCTGACACCCCCCTGAACATCATGAGGTTGGGCCCTACCCCAAGCTCACTATATAGTGTTAGACTGGGGCTCGAAAACAAAGGACACCTACTCAAACAGAATTACGGACCTGGTATACGCTATACACAGTGTGTGCACTACAGCGCTACAAGCAAATGCCAGTGTACGCTATGCAACGCTGGTTTGATTAGAGGAAAAGACGGAAGGAACCGATCGTGAAATCCAAACAAAGAAGTAACAGAAACTGATAGAGGAGGAAGAATTCAGTGGCAATAAACAGAAAACACCTTATTTTATGTTGAACTTTATTAACCTCGTCTTTAGTATTATTTTTCTATTTTCACTTGCTGAATTCAGTGCTGACATGCTTTGTTTCCGACAGAAGTATACTGTGGCCCTTAGAGGTGAATAGAAGTCAATAATGTTAAGAAAATATTAGATGTTGAAAAGTTGGATGTCTAAAGTTGGATGTCTAAAATATTAAAACAGGTGTATGGCTTTGCAAATTGCACTCTATTAAATTGATATCTATTTATAAATAGACTGTGAAATTACAACATGAAATGCAACATATTTTATAATAATTTTAAGGGGCACTTTTACTAGATTTGTGTATTTAATCACCCTTGTGGTTAAAACCAGCGTCAGAAAACCATCCCTCCCACACCTGAGTGGTCAGTGGCTGACGAGCCGCTCTACTCCTCCCCCTACAGCACTCAGGCCGTTCCCTGTCCCTTGTGGACAGTTGGACATCAACTGTGAGCTGGGCTGAAAGTGGTGACACAAACGTATCATGTTCCTTTTTTAAGACTGTAAAATATGTATCCTACAACATGGAATACATGCTCTGACTGAATTCATTGTTTGGAGCCATGAACAATTTAGATTTTATACTATATATTATACCAAAAAAAATATACTTATTTCCTGGTAAACTGATCCTCTCTCTGTGTGGAAAAACATGACTGGTCAGTTGGGTTAAATGGATTAATCAGTAATTTTGACTGATTGTTCTTACTACTGAATATTTATTTATTGCTTACTCCAAAATCTGTTCTTATAGTAAGCTATTGTTTACATCTATACAGAGATATCTTTATTAAATTCTTTTTTTTTTATTTTATATATGCATGAAGACTGTACATTTATTTTCTTTTGATAGTCTAGTGGTCTAGGTGTTCGACTCCGAGACAGAAGGTCATAGTTCAAGCCCCGGAGTTGGCCTACCTCTAAGCATCCTTGAGCAAGATACCTAACCCCTATCTGTTCCTTGTAATACTTGTACTCATTGTAAGTTGCTTTGGATAAAAAGTGTCTGCTAAATAATTGTAATTGAACTGGTACTACAAAGCTTCCAGGACTGACTACATAAATATCATTGTTGAGGTCAATGTTTGTTGCATACATGAGCAAATATGACCACACTGGTTCTACCAGTGTTAGAATAAATATCTGAATTAGTACAGCCGTCTCAATACCCCCACAGCTGCCTTAATGCCTCAATGCACATACAATAACAAAAACAGTTTTTTTTTTTTTTTATTCATTTGCCACTTTAATGAATGTTGAATGAATGTTTTTTTAGAATTAACTTTTATACAAATACACTCTTTGGGTAGTGGGTACTGTGCTGTACTAGTAAAGATAAAACACTTGTTTTTTTTTATTATCAGTCAAAAAAATTGTACAGGACAGTACATTTGTACTTTACCAGACAATTTTTAATAAAATTGTTGTCTTACCTACCTTCCGTTAATTGATGGATTCCATGAGGTGTTCATGTTCAGGTTTTATGGATTGATTTTCCAGCAATAGTCACCAATAGTGACTAACGTGCTTATGTTTTGGTTGTGCAGTTTCGAAAGCATCTATGAAAATGTAAATTGAATTTAAACATCTGCCACAACTTAGAATGGGGAGGGGGGGAATTACGCTTCAGTGGCTGAAATACCAATAGGTTATTTCCTAATAGGCGTGTTTGACACCTCGCTATGTATACTTTGGTAGGCTACTTTCACTTCAAGTCGATGTTATGTCGCCAGTCCTCAGGTCTAACTGGGTAAACTATATTTTAAAAAATTTCCGGCCATGAACTTTTGCAATTATTCATCTAGCACTGAACACCTGAACGATGAGTTGGCGACTTTGGGGTAAGAATACAGTCATGTCTTATTTATAATTTACTGTATAACGTGTCATTCTTTACTGGCGTCACTGATGGCCATAATGTGGAATAGGTCTACACAATTTTGGCGTGGAGCCAGTTTCATGTCGAAACAAATCACTACGCATTGTGGGTAGTTAATAACAGAAAAAAGCCTTCCAATTTGATAATGTTTCTAAAGTATATTTAACTTGTAAACATGCTGAAGGTCGGCTAATCATGCATTACAGAATACGTAAGTGCAAAACCATAAGGACGGCTATGCCAACACTAACAAAACTTACAGAAAAAAAGAAATATAAATAACCGCAAAGTAAACACTATATCTTGCTGGTGTTTGATTTGTAAATGACACAAAGGTGCCGTGCAGTGGCTTCACTTTTTAAGGTAATATAATCATTCTCTTTACGGATAGGCCTATTGTAGTCCTCAATGCAAATAACATAAACGCAGAAAGCTCTCATATCCTTTTTAGTTTTCCACCGGCTGTGCAAAAATATCACTATCTAAAATAGTGGTCTGAATTTATGAAAGCATTTAATCCATCCAGATATTTTTCATTTTTCAACATTCCACATATGAATTTACAATATATGAAATGCATTAAAGTAATATGCATTCCATTAAATGAATTACCATATGATTTATTACATCACAGTCAAAAGAAATTAGAAATTCAGAGTCACAATATTACACAAAGACTCCCATTATAAGTTTATTCTTACTAGAATGGCTTTAGTGGCCAAATATGATGTCATGCTTTTGTAAATATCAATAGTTTGAGCTGTTGCTTGATGCATTAATGATATAAGGTCTATGATCCATTTTCTTTTAAGCTGGTACCATTTTGACTTGTCCCGACATGCTGCAGAGGCCCTTCTCTTGTCCAATGGGAGTGATGGCAGTTATCTCCTTCGAAACAGTAATGAAGGACGAGGCTTCTTTGCCCTGTCTGTGAGGTTAGTCTATCTGTCCGCACATGGCTTTGTTGCTTCGTTATCTAGCACACACTGCCTGGATGGCTTGAACAAATTCATGTTCAATTTAAAATGGGGCAAATTACTCAATACCTTATCACAAGTATTGTAAAGTTTTAAAGTACTTTTTCAAATTATGGTATTTAATACTGCAGTTGGGGTTTCCTCTAGTTTAGAAGCGAGGCAGAGTAGATAGGACAGGACCTTCTTTTAGTAATACACCCCTCAGCAAGATCCCTAACTTCTACGTGCTCCTTAAAACTGTAACTGTTCTCACTGTAAGTTGCTTAGTGTCCGCTAAAGGACCTGATTGTGATTTAATAAATTGATTAATAGTTTTTGTTTTTTTTATATCTGAAAAGGCATAAAGAGCATTTAAAATTTATTGAATTGCGTGTTTTTCTTTCTGTCATTTCACATGCAGGGCCAAAGATTCAGTCAAGCATTTCCATGTGAGGCGAAAAAACAACATCTATGCGTTTGGTTTCAATGAGTTCCCATCGCTCAGAGATTTTGTGAACCATTTTGCCAACCAGCCTCTGTTAGGCAGTGAAACAGGTATACTGAATGTCAGTTCAGCTTTTCATAATAACCTCAAAGTCACAACTTCTCAATTTGATACCGTATATAGTCACCACTGCCATCGCCGCAGGTGTTCTGTTAAACGTACACTCCTTAATTTGCACCAGGAATAGCATTTCATTTACTGCTTCACACTTGCATGATGATAGCAATGTTCCCCTTTATTTTATCACATGCAGAAGATTCAGACTGCATTTAAATACCCCCATCTGACTGTACTACCAGGAAATCTTATTGTGCTCAAATATCCATACCCATGGCGGGTGGAGGAGCCATCCATCTACGAGTCTGTACGAGTTCACACGGCCATACAGACGGGTCGAACAGAACGTGATCTTGTGGCGAATGCACCGTCGGTATGAAGATGCTTCCACTGTCAATTTTCTTCTCCAGCATGCGATGTACAGTACATCGCATGCTGCGTTTGCATCATGTGCATTGTGTGTGCTTCAGCAAACAGAATTTACTAGCATAGTGAAAGTAGATATTACCACATACAGCAGCTCGCAATCAGCATACAGTTTTGAATATTGTTCAGATTGTAATATGGCATATTACAATTTCACTTAGGTCAACTATGTTATTATATAATGTTAAAATTTGTATTACAGTTTGGCACAAAGGAGGGCTATCTGGTGAAGCAAGGAGCAATTATAAAGGTAAAAGCATTAGATTAATGTTGTTGATATTGGGGTTTTGCACAAAAAAAGGACTATTATGGCACACACACCTATAAAACTCAAAGCATTTAGTGAGTCTTTATTAGGTAATGCTGTACTTATTGCAGTGTTAGCAACTCTTTCACCATAAATGTGTTACAGCGATTGCAGTTTAGAATGATTTTAACGCGTTATGAGCAATTGCTGCATTGTGATGTTGTTTACTGTAAAACTGTCAGAGCTGATCCTATTTGCTAAAAATGAATTTTAAAACATTTCAATAAATAAATATTATTTCAGAATTGGAAACAAAGATGGTTCACACTTAATAGACATGAGCTCAAATACTTCAAGGATAAAATGGTGAGTTTTTGCTTCATTTTCACGGTGTAGTACAGTGCCATTCAAATGTTTTTTTACAAAGCCAGAAATTGTGATTCCATTTAGTTTTACCAGCCTCCAAATATATAATATAGAAAACCTAGATTCATTATTTTAGCTTTTAGTTATATGGTGCTATTGTACAAATTACAGTGATGGCAATCATCACCCCTTGTCTGACCTCTCCCAGTGTGAGGAACCCATTCGTACCCTGGATCTGAGAGCCTGTTCTGCAATCCAGTTTGATTATTCTCAGGAGAGAGTCAACTGTTTCTGGTAAGAAGTATGTGAGGGGTATATCACTCAGGGTCAGAGAACGGTATCAAAGTAATGCCGAATTCACACTAATTCCCCACACAAATCAGGCAGTGTCGCTATAAACTACTTTTTATTTGCATATACAGTATATTAGATTGGATCTGGGACTGGGAGGTGGGTGAAATGGGCTAATAATGTTTATTTTAGTATTTAGTAGTATTGTCCTAAAGGAATAATGTCAGATTAATAATAATATGGCCGTGTATTTCTTAGGAGGCATGTTGTACATGGCAGTTGATGGTTAACCATGCTTCAACTAAAATTGTATAATCTACGACAGACACTTCCGCAGTTCTTATATGACAACCCCTGCCACAGGCTGTGTTTTTTCTTCTTCTTAATGCTACATTCAGTTTTACTTCCCCTGTGGGTGAACAACCTGGTGAAAACACCAGTTGAAAAGGGGAAGTTATAGAAAAATATGATAGATTGAATATAATAGGGAAATAAAGCCCTATTTGTGGTACATATGTAAACACTTCTTTACAGTAGTACACTACCCTAACGCCTTTATTGTTCTGTGCTTGTACTCATCCATACATGTACTGTTCAAACCTCTCAAAATGTTTGCTTTATCAGTTATTAAATGCATTACATTTGCTTGATCTGGCTTGTGAAAGATTGATTTCGCAGTGAATCTGTTCATGCTTCTCTTGCTCCACAGCCTGGTGTTTCCTGAGAGGACATTTTATTTGTGTGCTAAAACAGGTGTGGAGGCAGATGACTGGATTAGGATATTGAGATGGAAAATGGTGAGATTGTCAATCTATTTTAGATTACATTTTAGCAAAATGCTCAAAGGCTGTTTTTTTTTAGGGCTAGGCTACATGAGGGTATTTGTACATGGAGGGCCAGAGGGAATTACATTTGCAAGTTTTGCGAGTTCCACAGTGCAAAAATCTTAACACAACGAGTCAGACAGAGCTGTATTTTATTTTCTGTAACACAGAATAAAGTACATGTAAATTGTACAACACCTTATCTTTTATCTTTATCTTTTTATTAGGTAGACTTTTCTATTTTGAACACACAGTCACACAGTATCTTTACATTTACATTTACAGCATTTAGCAGACTCTTTTATCCAAAGCAACAATCAGTACATTTGTCAACAGTTGAGCCGGTAAAATACCAAGTATTGCAAGCAAACAACATTCTCCTAGAATAATGACTTAGCTTATGCATTTTTCTGTATACATTACTCATTATATTCCTATTAAAATATAATTCAATGCCAAAAAATAATGAATTGCTAGCAGCCTAAATACCGGCAAAGTGCTTAATATTCTAAGAGCTGATCTAACAGAGCAGAAATTAGAAGATTTGTTTTGTGCTTTGCATCATGGTGGATTCTGACTCACTAACTTTATACAGTTACAGTTACAGGCATTAAGGCAATAACAGCAGTAAAAACTTACTGAACTACAAATTAGGGGTGTTGGGTAAAATCCATAGCATAAATGTTTAGATAAACTATCCTATGGCTTGACTTGATAATGATTCAAATGCAACAATGACTGATGTTTAAAAACTGTCAATTTTAAAAATCTGTATCTTTTGCATAATGTGGCACCCAGATTTATTCAACATTTTCTATGATACACAAGTGGGTAAAAAATTAGGATTAGATATAGAAGCTACAGTAGAACCGTTTTGTACGAAGTGTTTTGCTAAATTTTAGTTTTAAAGATTGAGTCAAATGAGTGGCAAAAAATGCAAAATGTTGTCCCCTCCTTTTACACAGAAATGTTAACAAGTTTAAGCCACTAATACATAGCCTTCCTCCTCTAATAAAATACCAGAATACCACCACTGTTTTCCTTTTCAGTCACAGTTACAAAAAGGGAGCTGACCACAGTGGTTGGAGGTGTGGAGGTTTGGAGGTGAAACAGAACAACCCTCACAGAAGACAACCCAGATTTGAATGGACTGTAAATACTCATACTCTCTACGTGCATCAGCCACGTCAGGACTACATTTTAAAGAATACATCATTTAATGGGTTGCTTTAAAAAGAATTCTAGAGATACAAGCCATCTAGCATCACCATCACTACAAATGACAAAATGCTACTCTGAAAGTGTGTTTGCCTGTGTGTGCCAATGTATGGGAAGCAAAAGATGTATCTGTCTGTCCAGATGAAAGGCGCTGCATGTTTAGATAGTCTTATGTAATTTCCCCAATTGGCCTCAGTTCCTCACTAAAAATAAATATTCTCCAAACCAAACCAAAGTCAAACCGCAACAGTTTTTAAAAAAAATCACTGCTACACTTCTAGCCATTATTGTCAGATGACTAGCTGTCATGTTAGAGGAATGATTTCATTATTCTTCACCCAAGTCCTCATTAATTATGTTCTTCAGATTATTTAATGTAAGTATTTTTTTAAGTTTTGTTTCATTGTGTATGTTTAACACATATAAAGTAGTTCTTCGAAAATAATTGTGGAAAATATTAAAACATTACAAACTAAATATGAACTTGGTAAAGCTCACACAGTGTGCTGATGAATTTCAGTTTGCACTTTATAACTAGCCAAACGTTACTTGTGTTGTATTGCCCTTCTGCCTTGCTAGATTTTTGATTGATCATTAAAGATTATTATTAAAATTATATTTTCTTTGTCATAAACTGAAAGAAGCGTGACAATTGTGTCAAATGCTGACAACACTACTGTCCCAGTTTGTCACATTTTGTCCAATTGAAAATTAAAATAAAAAATAAGCATCAGTTTCTTTCTTAATGCTTCTTGAATAAATCTAATTTTGACTAAAGGTGTGTAAAATAATTCTGCACAGTTATTTTAAAGGATGAGCATGGTCATCTGAAGAGAACATTGCCAACATTATTTCAACCGCAACACGCAATTTTCCGCAAGAGGGAGACATTCGGTTTGCGAAATCGGGATGCCATCGCTTTGCATAGCATGAGCCCTGTGACTTGCCATAGTAAAACAATACGTCACTCTGGAGCGAAAGTTTTCCAAAGGCAGCGCCATGCGCCGGTGTGGAAACAAAACACGAAATAAATAGTTATTCTTTTACAGAGAGTATTAGTCACAAAGTGTCACTACCATAATAATGGAAGGACTAGAGATGTCAGCGATGATACCTGCTCTTCAAGAGCTTGCAAGGTGACTTGTAGGCTACATTAGCTAAGCTATTAACACACAATTTAAGTCCTTAATGTTTAATATCAGGTACACATTCACGTCTTACAATTTAAATCTAAATTGATCGTTTCCATTCTTTCAGTGCTACTGCATCAGAGTATTACCAGGTGGTGCAGAAACCCCGACAGATTCTTTGTCAGTTCATTGACAGGATCTTGACAGATGTGGATGTAGGTGAGTGACACATAGGAGACTGTCAGAACCTTCACAAACATTTGAATCCTAAATAAATCAGGAAGTTACACTTAGGGGATAGGGATATAGGGATATGATTTTTCTATTCCGTGAAATTAAGCTTCTTGATACTGTATGCATGATATAGCTGGATATATATGCTGTCATCTACTGTAAATCCACAATATGTTTGTTCTCCCAGTGGCTCTGGGGCTGAGTAAGAAGGCTGGTTCAGATCCTGCCTGTGTGATGTTACTGGACTTTGTGCAGCACATCATAAAATCCTCCTCTCTGATGTTTGCAAACCCTGCATGCCAGCCTGCTGAATTCAAAGAAACAACACAAAGCTGCATTGGTGAGCGCTCAGTTAGGTCAATTGTACTCTTCATAGGCTCGACAAGATGTTGTAGCATCTCAAAACATTTTTTGCCCACAGGGAGGGGTTGTGTGTGTGTGTGTGTGTGTGTTTCTGTGTGTGTGCGAAAGGACCTGTAACATCATAGCATAGAATATTTTTTTATACTGTATCCCACATTACATTCAATCTTGAAGTTTGTGTTTGTCTCGTTATCTTTTTCTAGAGTTCAGCAGGTGGGTGGCGGGCCGGTTGCTACGAGTGGCTGCAGCTCCAGGGTGCGAGGCCATCCACGAGCGCGTCTCGGCCGTGTTCTCCTCCTTACTGCAGATGCTCAGAGTCAGAGCCCCGGTCGTCTTTAGCTGCCTCACAGAGGAGCTACTCTGGTTGGCTCAGGACCTCGACAAAGCTCTTTACATCCATATTACCTCGCTGTTGGGACAGAGAGTCTCTTTAGGCATCGACATGCAGAGCCAGTGGCCTTTAACACTTGAGCGCTTCGCCACCCCCCCCGCTTGCGCCTCTCCCTACCTCACCCCCTCTCCCATTCAGCTCTCCTCCCCCGCCGCCTTGGAGTCGCTGCTCGCCGTGTCGCTCAGGGTTCTGACCGATGTCCTGCGAGGAATCGTTTCTCGGCGCGCCGTGAGAGTGGCCTGGGAAACGGCTTGCTCCGTCCTGGCCAATGGCAGCCCCAGGCTCATGAGGGCCGCCATGGTGACGCTGAGGCGATTGGTGGAGCTGGCAGGGTTCCCCGAGGGGCAGGGCCACGAGTTCTTCGCGGCGTACCTCCAGTTGCTGAGCACGCACCTTTACGTGCATAAAGCCGTCCCCCAGGGTCAAGCGCACGCAGTTGAGCAGCAGCCCTACGGAGGAGAACTGCTCAACATGACGCGCTGTGTGTTTCAGCCTTCCAGCACCGCCGTGGACTCACCCCAGTTTGAACCCTTCCACCTGTCGCAGCTGCTGGCGTGCGTGTGTAGTCTAGCAGGGGCGGGCCTAAGGCTGGGGTCCGAGGTCAGCCAATCGCTCTGTCTGCTTTTCGGCTTCCTGCTCTCGGTTGCCCCCGGGTACGGGGGCGGCCCGTCGCTATGGAGGCAGAGAGTCACAGAGGTCTGCGGCAAACTGGTCAAAACTGTTGGTACTGAGAACCAGGCAGAGGTAAAGTTCTCCCTGGGTCTTGTGGCATTGTAGGTGTTTCCTTTTGTATAAAGATGCCTTGTGGATTTATTGGATTTATAGTTTATGTGGCTACAATTCAACACCTCCCTCTTCCACTCATTCTCTCTTGGTCTTGGACATTGCAGTGTGCTGAGGGGTTTCTCCACGCTGCGCTGAGGGCTGAGGTTGCTATACTGATGCAACAGTTAGAGGAGGGGGAGACGTCTGCCAGGAGACCCAGCCCACCGGTCACCTCCTCAGCGTGAGTTCACTTACACAGTATATCCACCGCCTCTTTTGTCTTCTACAATCTAGTGCTGTCTAGTATAACTGGTTTGACAGTGCCTTTAGTCAAATCTTTTGATTTATTTCTGTCACATTTTCAAGCCCCCTACTAAACATGAAATGTGCTGTAGTTGTTGATGCTTTGTTGCAGATGAATTTATCGCTTATAGATGCTTTATAGAGGGCTTAATAAACAGTGGGGCCTTTCTATGCTTCAGGAAGGCAGACGTGCGCGAGGGGAGCGAGGTGTGGGCTGCCGCTAACAGCCGGATGGAGGAGCTGCTGACCTCCCTGAACTCTGGCCCTGTCGACCTCAACGCCCCCGAGACCCTGCCTGCCCTGCAGGGGCTGGCCTCTATTCTTCACCTGGCGGCCCTCTGCTCTGCTCCAACCAGGTAGCACACACACTGGTGTGCCTGCTATTGCTCACTGTGTTGTGTTCTCACTGTAGGTGGAGAGTGGACATTGACAGTGTGAGTGCACATTCATACCTGTACTTCAAACAGTGTGGATGTAAGATCAGCAGCTAATCTTGGAATATAGTTATTTGTAAAGTGATGTGGGATAAGTGTCTAACTAAACAGGAGGTGTGTGTGTGATTGTTAATTCATTATATAACTCTATGTCTTTATATAAAACAGAAACAGCTGCATTTAAATAGTTCACAGAGCAGTTCGTTTCCCAAGAGCGGCGGAGCCATTTCTACTTTTGAATTCCTGTGGCGACAACATGTGCTCTGTACAGTAATGTCATCATGTCACACACTGGACATATTCCTCCTTTTGTTTACCCACATCTTGTTCTGCCTTTGTGCCTGCCAGTCCACGTGCTCTTGTCTGGGTGCCCACTGAGACGCTGGGCAGGGCCCTCAAGACCTGTCAGTCAACACTGGAAAGAGGAGAAGAGCCCGACTCAGACCCAGCTCACATTCACTCAGCTTTCCAGTGCACCATGAAAGTCCTGGACTCCACCTTGTACCTGAACAGTGAGAATGTGAACAGTGTACCATTCTTGTTAGGATAAAAGTGTTCTCTTATGCTGGCACACTATTAACCTCCATAGGGAATATGAAAAACTGAATATTGTGTTTATATTGAAACAAGTTAAGCGAAGCACATACATTACATTACATTACATACATACATTACCCATGTGTACACCTTGCCACGCTTCCATGTGTTTCCGCATGTGTCTAAACAGTGAGCGGTCAGGGCGAGGAAGGGCTCCAGGGGCGTGTGGGGGGCTTGCTGTCTCTGCCCTGGGTGAGCGCGCACAAGTCAGCCTCGGCCTATAGCGCGTCAGGATGTCCCTCCAGCCTGTCCACCCTGGCCCAGAGACTGGCCTCCTGTGAGTAGACTTATCACGGCTACCTGCTATCAGAGGTGGGAGGAGAGCATTGATCATTGAAGACCTGTTCATTAGAATGAACCGAGTTAATGTCTGGTTAGTACTTTTACTTGTATGTTTTTTTTGCCGTTTCACTTTACTGCCGTTGGGACACCCCCAGCTCCCCAGGTCCAGGCGGAGAGTGTGTGCCTGCTGGCGCTGCTGCGTCGGGGGGTGTGCGAGGCGTGGCGCGTGCGCGTGTTCTCCAAGGCCCTGCAGAGCCCCGACGAGGCGGTGAGAGCTGCCGCTGTCCGAGCCTTCCCTGTACTGCTGCACCACCTGGACAACGCACACCACAGCCTCATCAATACCATGCTGCTGTAAGCACACACACAAACCACTGTGTTAAAAAGGCCCAACGTCACACATGCTTAGCGAGCTAACACACTGTGATCTAAGGGCTATGGCTTGTTTGCTGTGCTGTCTTCAGGGCCAGGCTGGAAGACACCTCAGAGCGAGTTAAGCAGGAGCTGGCCCGGACTGTTGGTCACCTGACCTGTGTCCTGTCAAAGAGCTCCCAGCTCAGTGTCAGCCACACAGGGCCCGCCCCTCTTCCCAACACCCTCTGCTCCCGCATCAGCCTCTCAGCCGAGCATGCTGGGAAGGCGCCTGCGTCGCTTGGAGTGTCTGATGTCAAACCTTTCCTTCCACTGCTCAGACAGCAGGCTCCTAGCAGTGTTAAACAAGGTAATACAGTTGTTTAAGGGTTGATTCAGCAGGCATTTTTACTTTCTAAGCATTTGTTTTAGCCTGCTTGGAGCGTTACTAGCAACAATACGTTGCTAGTAATAGTTAAAACAAACTTTACATCATTTTTTTTAGCATTTCTTCCTATCTATCTAGTATCAACTGTGTGATGAATCACAAGGGTTCCCAAGTTGCTGTTTGGCCTATATGTGGGTATAATACTGCGTAGGTTAAAGAAACTCTCCTTGGTTAGGTTATAACACCCCCAGTACCCCAAATAATCACCCCAGCTTGTTTGTAGTCACAGCTGTGTGAGTCCTGGAGGGCCACTGCTGTTAGAGTTTCAATTCAAAACAACAATGCTGGTTGGTTGAAACCAGCGAGAGCTCGATCACCTGCCCCCTCGAACACTCGCACAGTGTTTGGGGTTCTGGGGTGCTCTCAGACGATTGAGGAGTGTCAATTTTATTGTTTGTATATCTCCTCTTTTGCTTTATTTCTATTGTTCCAGCTTTTTTAGAAGCCCTGCCTCACCTCTGCCAGCATGTGGATCTGGTGGGTGGAGACACTGGCTCCAGGGAAGTTCTGTGTGCTCTGATTGGTCTAATTGAGGATCCAGATGTGAATGTCAGAAAATGCTTCAGCCAATCGGTGCGCTTCCTGCTAGCAGAGCCCAGCGAACACAGCCTTCTCAGTGAGGTGTGTGATATCACACTATTACCAGAATATCACGCCGCCAGAATCCGCTTTAATCTGCCCTTCGACAGGATTAACAATGACGTAGAGAACATAATGAGTTTGAATGCTTTTATTAACAGAATGCTTTTAGAAACACGTGGCCTTGAAAATAGTGTGACACCATTTTTTCCCCCGGTCACAGCTCACCTGATAAGGTAAATCCAGGGAGTGGCTTTTTATTAGGATGAATGTCATTGCCCTCATGGCTGTGCTGTCCACCCTAGCTCCTGGTGGCCCGTCTGAAGGAGGTGTTCACCAACGCCAAGCTGAACAGAGACGATGCACTGCGTAACACTCTAATCCTCACTACCGGAGAGATTGGCAGGTGCGCTGCACACACAGTCGCCCACATACACATGTTCATCGCTGTAATACAGCATATTGCTGTGGAACCGCTTTGCATTCGTTCACTGTTCTCACTGCTGTTCCTGTCAGAGCGTCCCAGGGCAATTTGGTGTCCTTCTCCCTGCTGCGGCTGCTCCACTGTCTCCTGTCCAAGTCCTCTGCGGTGTCTGTGGCTGCCTACACCCAGATCAGAGCGCTGGCCACAGCCAAGGGCCTGAAGCTGCAGACTCTGTTCAGCCAGTACAAGAACCCTATCTGCCAGGTAGGACACGGCCCCGAATTGAACTTAGCTCGTGTGTGTGTGTGATGGGGATTTGGGGATCTATCTATCTGTTATATCTCTCTCTCTCTCTATCTATCTGTTATCTCTCTCTCTCTCTCTCTCTCTCTCTCTCTCTCTCTCTCTATCTATCTATCTGTTATATCTCTCTCTCTCTCTATCTATCTGTTATCTCTCTCTCTCTCTCTCTCTCTCTCTATCTATCTGTTATCTCTCTCTCTCTCTCTCTATCTGTTATCTCTCTCTCTCTCTCTCTCTCTATCTATGTTATCTCTCTCTCTATGTTATCTCTCTCTCTCTCAATGTATCTGTTATCTCTCTCTCTCTATCTATCTGTTATCTCTCTCTCTCTCTATCTATCTGTTATCTCTCTCTATCTATCTGTTATCTCTCTCTCTCTATCGATCTATCTATCTATCTATCTCTCTCTCTCTCTTACCTCTGTATCTCTAATCCGTCGCCATCTCCTTAGTTCCTGGTGGAGTCGCTGCACTCGCGCCACTCGTCGGCCCTGCGCAGCACGCCGGACCAGAGCAGCGAGTCAGCCAACCAGAGAGAGCTGGCCCTCGACATCCTCGCTCAGATCGCACACGCCTTCGACTTCCCGGACCTCCACCGCTTCCTCACGGTATGCCCTCGCCACGCCCTCCCTGGTGGAATAGATCGCCTCATATCCCGTATGAATGATTCGAACATACCAACAGCGTGTCTGAAGTCATGTGCTGTGTATGCAGTATACCCTCCAGGTGCTCCTGCCGTACCTGGCGGCCAAGGCCAGCTCCACTGGCTCCGCCCTCATCCGCACGCTGGCCAATGAGCTGAAGGCAAACAGGAGAGAGATCCTTATTAACAACTTCAAGTACATCTTCAGTCACCTGGTGTGTTCCTGCACCAAGGAGGAGCTGGAGAGGGCCTTCCATTACCTACAGGTACTGTTAAATAGCTGCTACCCTACGTATTACCTACGCTCCCCACAAATAGACCTTCAGTATGTTAACATGTGAGCATGTAGACTACCATACATAATCTCATGCTAACTCAGTGGAATCTTTTAATTCAAAAGTACCAAACAGGCCACCCAAAGCGCTGTACATTGCCTCACATCCACCCATTCACACACCCATGGTGGTGTCTGCCATGCAAGGCGCCATCCAACACTTCGGGAGCAGTTAGGGTTAGGTGTCTTGCTCAGGGACACCTCGACACTTAGACAGAAGTCAGCGGGTATCGAACCAGCGACTTTTTGATCGCCAGACGACCTGCTCTACCCCCTGTGCCACTGTCATTCATTATAGCTAGAACTCTCCATGCTATGCAATAACACATGCTGTGAATGGCAATACATTTTTAGTATAAACTAAATATTGTGTTGTCTGTGATTAAGCACCACATTTGATGGCCTTGGTTAAACGGAAAGTATTATATTGTCAACCTTTAGTAGTCATAAAGTGGCAAAGGTAAAGGGCAGTATAGATTTTGACTCCGTTTTCACCATCGGTGGTCATTCATCCTATTTGGAAATTCAATATCTTTATAAGAATAAATCTCTTGAATCTGAAATGAAAGACGTGGGTTTCTTTTAATATGACACGGGTGACAAATGGACCCCCAGAATGTCCCCACAATGCTATCTTTTCATTTTGTCCTAGGATAACCTTGTAATAGATAGATATGTACTGTTGTTGTGTGCCCCAGAGTGAGACAGAGATTGAACTGGGCTCCCTGCTGAGGCAAGACTTCCAGGGCCTTCACAATGAGCTGCTGTTACGCCTTGGAGAGCACTACCAACAGGTCTGTCTACACACACACAGTATAAGTTTATGTTGTAAGACATACTTGTTAATTATACAGTGCATATACAATATACTGTATGAATGTATCTAATTGAAATGCTGTTTTATTCCCATCCTCACTATAGGTGTTTAATGGTTTGTCAATCCTGGCCTCCTTTGCATCCAATGATGACCCCTACCAGGGCCCCCGAGACATTAGCACCCCAGAGCACATGGTAAGTAGCACAGTCCCAATACTGTGTGTGTGTAATATGTCATCCATATATTTTCCGTTGCTTTGTTACATTAGACTACCAACTAGACTACAATACAAAAGTAAATACCCTGTCCAAAACAGGAAACACTGTTAAACCCATCAATATTAAAATGATGAACCGTTTTCTCCTGTGTCTGTGTCCCAGGCAGACTACCTCCAGCCCAAGCTCCTGGGCATCTTGGCCTTCTTCAACATGCAGCTGCTGAGCTCCAGCGCTGGAGAGAAGGACCGCAAGAAGCTGGTAGGTGCTACAGGGCAACGCCAGCCCTTATTCTCAACCGGTAGAACTGGTGTAATGACAGCACGTCGTTATGTGGCCTGTGTCTAGTCCGACCAGGGTTTAAACGCACACACTTCGCCGTAATATTCGCAAAAAACGTGTCTGGTATGAAATGATGGCCTTGATGTTAGGCAGATAGGACACGATGAGCACCTCTGTGTTTTTGTGTGTGTGTGTGTGTGTACGCGCGTGTGCAGGCCCTGACCAGTGTGATGGCTCTCATGAAACTGATGGGCACCAAACACATCAGCTCTGTCAGGGTGAAGATGATGACCACTCTTCGCACCGGCCTCCGCTACAGAGAGGACTTCCCCCTGCTCTGCTGCCAGTCAGTACTCACACAAACACGCGCACACACACACACACACACACACACACACACACACACACGGAAAACAAGTATGCATATGCTTTGTATCTTAATGTCCCTTAGTTTAGCATGCATACATGTTTTAAAGTCCACTGCACCCACATACTGTACATCTCCACTAACTATATGTGATATAGATGCAAGGAACGATTGTGTTTATAGTGGAGGACAATCAAGTGGCTTATTATTTGCACACTATTTCCTGCTTCCTGTCTGGACAGGACGCTGGACTGCTTTGTGAGGAGTGTTGAGCCCGCCCACCTGGGCCCTTTACTGAGTCATGTGATCGTAGCGCTTCTCCCTCTCATCCCGCTGCAGCCCAAGGAGACGGCTGCTGTCATCCGCTTCCTCATACTGGACAACCGGTACCTCACCCACACACAGTACAGCACATCTAGTTCATTAAAGATGTCGTCATATTCATATGCACGGATTACAACTCAACACCCTGTTCAATACTAAAGTAAAGTAGACATGGCTGTTGGTGTAGCGATATAAAACGGTTGTTCTCCCCTCAGGGAAGAGGTCCAGGACTACCTGCACGAGATTTACTTCCTGCCAGACCACCCTGAGCTGAAAGACATCCACACTGTACTGCAGAACTACAAGAAGGTTTGTAGAGAATGATAAATGACGATGACGACGAAGGCTAACACCGTCGATAGCGGCAGTGTTAAAAGAGGAAGCTAACGCGAAAATATGGCTCGTTAAAGCTACAGTGTAAAGACGCTCTATCCAGTCGAGGGTTTAACAGATGTTCCATTCCACTTGGTAAATACATCCAGTTTGCATTAGATATCCTAAGATGTTGTGTGCTTTTTATTTCTATATATATATATATATATATATATATATATATATATATAAATATATATATATAATGAGCACTACTTGAGCTAGAGGCGGGGGGTGGGGATGGGGTAGTGTTTGTCTTCATTACTCCCGGGGGCTGGTGTGTGAATGGTGTCCTCCTGTCTCCAGCTGACGTCCAGCCCCAGTGACCTGGCCGCGGCCCTGCAGCTCTCCATGAGAGCTGTCCAGCACGAGAACGTCGACGTCAGGATCCACGCGTTAACCAGCCTCAGAGACATGATGCACAGCAACCAGGTGCACACACACACACACACACACACACAGAAGAAACTAGAGCTTGGGTGCAAAGAGAACCCGTCACCACTAAATAATCATATTATAGAAGCAGTATAGACACAACACACCAATGTCACATGATATAGCTCAGGACTATGAAATATGACGCACTTATTGATGCTTTATGCATCACGTTATCCACCAACCCAGGCACTAAACATCACCCTGTGTGTATGTGTGTGTGTGTGTGTGTGTGTGTGTGGAGTGCAGGAGTGGCTGTTGCGGCAGGTGTGTGCCAGCGAGGCGGTGGAGCCGGTCATCTCCAGCCTGGTGGCGGTGCTGCTGAACGGATGCCAGGACTCGTCTCCAGAGGCCAGGCTCCTGTGTGGGGAGTGTCTGGGAGAGCTGGGGGCCGTGGACCCCGGGCGCCTGGACCTCTCTCACACACACTCTCACGGAGACCGCAACACATTCGTGGTAAGCATTATATAAGGAACCATGGCAATAGTGCAATACGGGAACTTTACAGTATATATAGCTAAATTATAGTGAGAATATTTCAATATGTGTTATTTTGTGATATATATATATACACTCACCTAAAGGATTATTAGGAACACCTGTACAATTTCTCATTAATGCAATTATCTAATCAACCATTCACATGGCAGTTGCTTCAATGCATTTAGGGGTGTGGTCCTG
>JAOEHI010035372.1:0-55007 GCA_025447815.1 Percopsis transmontana | reverse complement strand
CACACACACACACACACACACACACACACACACACACACACACACACATACACACACACACACACACACACACACAATTGACACCTGTTCCACCAGAGAGAAGAACTGAGAGACGACACTAGAGAAGTTTCGTGTGTGCGTCTGCGAAATATGTTCATTTTACACCTAGGCATGTACATCTGGGCTGTATATTATATAACATTATCTGCTTAGATTTGTCCAGATGGAGCTGATGGGATTTAACTGTACGATGGAACAGGCCTACGGGTTAAAAAATAAAAATAAAAAATAACTCCCTGCTATCACTCTAGAAAAACTGAGATAAGCTTTAAAATGCAACACCGCAGTACAAATACACACAAACTACATGCACATACGCACCTACCGTAAACACACACACACACACACACACACACACACAAGCACACACACACACACACACACACAGTGCTCGGTCTTCTCTGTGGAGCTCGTGGTCAATCAGATTACAGCATCGTGCCGCGATCTCCTGGTGAACCGACGCAGAATCCATTTGTTGCGATAAGCACAGAGGGAAACCACTGCCGCGCTCGCACGGCCAGGGAGGCAGAGAGATGTCGCTTCCGCCACAGAGGCGCCATCTGTCCAGCTATCTACCGGGCCAGCATTAGCCCTGAACAGCAGTGTGTTCACGGAGGTCCTTACTGACCTGTCACGCAACACCGATGCCATGGTGCTCAAAATACTTGATAACAGTATGCACCATTAAAAATATATGAACATTTCTATTAAAGACACTCTAAAATAAATAATGAAAAATATAAATAATGTAATCTTCAAAGGATTTGTAATCCTAAAAACATTTTACAACCTGCCTAAATGTATGTTTTGACTAGGGCGGCACGATTATGGCCAAAATGATCATCATGATTCTTTTTATCAATATTGAGATCACGATGTAGTAGTAGGAAACTCGTTCCACCATTGCGGCGCCAGGACAGAAAAGAGTCTGGACTGGGCTGAGCCTAGTTCGTAGCGACGGAGGTGCCAGCCTGCCAGCAGAGGTGGTAGATTGAAGTGCCCTGGCTGGGGCTTGGAATCTTACCATTGCTTGGAGGTAGAGCGGGGCAGTTCCTTTTGCTGCCTTGTAGGCCAACAATAATGTCTTGAATCGGATGCGGGCTGAGATGGGGAGCCAGTGAAGGTCTCGGAAGAGGGGGGTTACGTGGGAGAAGACGTGCTGCTGCATTTTGGATACGTTGGAAGGGTCTGGTAGCAGAGACCGGTAATCCGGCGAGTAGAGAGCTGCAGTAGTCTAGACGTGAGATTACTACAGCTTGGACTAGGAGCTGTGCCGCTTCATTTGCGAGGAACGGCCTTATCCTTCTGATATTGTAGAGGGCAAATCTGCAGGCTCGGGTTGTTGAGGCAATATTGGCTGCGCAGGACAGTTGGTTGTCCAGGACAACTCCGAGACTGTTTCCAGTTTGACAGGAAGACACGGTGGTGTTCTCAAGGGTAATGGAGAGGTCCACTTGAGGGCAGTTCTTTGCTGGGAGGTAGAGTAGCTCTGGTAGAGTAGATTATTAATTGAATTTAAGGACAAAATATTTGTATTGCGCTTTCACATTTAAATAAACAGACCGCCGCTTTCACTTCCATGTTCTGAGACATTCCTGCTAATGTACAAATCTTTGCATAAAAATATGACTGGTCCTTAACGTGCATAATCTCCTTGAAGCAAAATATAAATAAAATTGTACCCAAAATATAGGCTAACTAAAAATAAAAAGCATAATCGCTGTTATGGATGTCTGAGTTGACGCTGGCCAATGACGGTGAGGTAATGCAAGTTTTCTATGAGCGGAGCACACATTTTAAACGTCAAGATCGCAGTCGATCATGTTCATTTAATGGTGGGAAGCCAAAATTGTGATCAAAATCAATCAGCCCTACTTTTGACCACCAAGGGTGCACAGTTTGAGAACCACTATTATTAAAACAGCCAGAAACTCTTCCTCATAGTGACAAGCATGCAGAATCTATACATACAGTATGAGTCACTTTCTATTTTTAAGGGGTTTGATAAGGCAGTGTTGAATGGGCTTTAATTGCAGCGTATCTATCCACTGGTGCTCAGCTTAGAGCTATATCTATATATATATATATATACAGTATACCTATATATCTATACAGTATATCTATATAGATATATATCTATATATGATATAGATATACTGTATATATAGCTCTAAGCTGAGCACCAGTGGCTGTCTAACATCTGCCTTACCTAGTCAGTGTTTTAGTGGTGCAACAGTAAAGTGGCGAGGTTTGATGTGATTAATGGTGTTTACCAGCAAACCTGAAGGGGACACAGTCAGCCCCTGGGTGAAACCTGCGCTGACTGAAATTAGAATAAATGGCACTGCAGGACACAAATGCATGCGTCTGTATTTTAGGCCTCTATTATTAGATGTGAATAAGACCGGGCCCTGCTGAGATGTTGGTACAAATTTACATGCAGGGTCCTAGTTTCCGTGGTACGCAGCAAGTTCACGCTGTAAGTCGATCTAAGGTGTGGCCAATACTTTTTTGCTTATTTTGGGACATGTGTCGGTCATCGACATGTGTCGATTTCATTATGCCCCCCCCCCAGACTCCAGAGTCAAGACTCAAATCAAGTAGTGTACCTTTAAAGTTCCACATCAAGATGAGAGCAGGGCGAGAGATGCAGTTAACTGGTGCAGTTGCCATCCTCGTATATGGTCTCCTCGGTTACCCCTCCCTCCCCGGCTCACTGCTGAGCCTCTTGCCTGTCTTGCTGAGTTTCAGTGACTGGCCCTGGGCCAAAACAAACAGGATGTGACAATGATTGGATCATCGCTCATAAAGAAGCTATGATCTGCTGTTATCAACTCTCTGCTAGTCCCCTTAAAAAGCCCAAACAGGACTAGATGCTCTACGGACAGATGGTGTTTGAGTCAGGAACTCTATGAAGACTGCTCTTTATTTACTCAGTGGCAGCACAAAAACCATAATGGAATACAGACCCGCAGCTCTGTCTCCATCTGAGGATCAATAGCCGCCGAGAGGGAATGCACCCTGCGCTGGTGAAAAAAAAGAGTCATCCACCGCATGAGGTCAAACACAATGACTCCTGCCCGATTTGTGAAACCCCCGTTGTCAAAAAAGGGGCTATGTGCTAGCTATCGATTAGCACTTTGGGGACTGGGGAACACTCTGAATGCCACGTCAGTTGAACCCTCAGCACAGAAACTCTTGAATCCCCCCGTCTCATTAGAAGTCAGCCGACTGCCTCCCCATAACACGTTGTTCAGCTGTCCATCCGATACACATCGTCTGTTGTGTTTTGTTCTTTCTGGCCCAGCCTCCGCTGACATCCCTTCCCACTGCTTGTTCCCAGGCGCCAGGGAGCGGCTCCGACAGAACAGGGGTTAGGAGTGAACAATTCCCAAGCTAGAGGATTCCCCCGGAACACTTCGTGAACTCTGTGAACGCTGCTCGATAAATATTCACGGCCGCTTAAACAGAGACGAGCAGGAAACCGAGAGTGAGGCGGAGAAACAAACACACCCCAACAAAGGGGTGGCTGTAAATCCACACAGTTTCAAGGTACACACACACACACACACACACACACATGCATTGACATGCGATACACACACACACTTACAGTACATGAATGCGCATGCAAGTATGTACAGTATGCATACTGGCAGTAAAAAAGCCCTGAGGGATAAGTGTGTGTGTGTGTGTGTGTGTGTGTGTGTGTGTGTGTGTGTGTGTGTGTGTGTGTGTGTTGGCTGCATACTAAGGCTACATGTCTGCCCATCCACGTCTACTGTCTAGAAACAGAGTTGTTTAACGAGAGAAGCGCCCACGCTGCTTTTCACAGTGACGGACAGAGGAAAAACACCCAGCACTGTTCATTTGGGGAATAACTTCCTGCCGTTTTGGTCAGTGGCAGGCCAAACTGTATGCCCTCTGAATGATTACGCTTCCACAGAAACAAGCAGCTACGCAACGTCTCACAATCCAGACAAAGCTGTAGGGATACAGGAAAGGGGGGGAAAGGTGAATTTAGAGTTGGAACAGCCTCTTACTTCCTGTCAACGGGGATAGCTATGAATACGCTGTACACAGTAATTAATATTTGCTCAACACATACATGGCCGTAGGCCAGTGTAAAGAAAGAAACAGTATCTGTTTGAATTGCAAGGGCCTGAGCTATGATCCCGTCTTGAGCATTTATTGAGGTCATACAGTATGTGTGTGCGTATGTGTCTGCAACAGATGGAACAATTAGATAAAAGTGTATAAAAAAAACAACAACAAAGAACTGCTGGAGTCTCACAGTTAGACCTCAACTCAAGCGATCAGTTGCACTACACCCTATGATAACCCCATTAAAGAAAACAGCATATGTTCTTATGTAGCCTTGTCTGAGACAGGAAGTGAGGCCTCGTAGGAAAAACATTTCCAGTTAGACTTAGATCAACAGGATATAGATGATTCACAGTGTCGCCTCAAAAATCCACTGGATTCTGGAGCAGGCCTGAGCCACGCCTCAAATAAAGAGTTTTTCAGCCTCTTCACAACATCCTCTTCAAAATGGCATTTCATCTTATGGGGGCAGGGTGTAGACTTCAGGCTGTAGGCCTCTATACACCACTCCCTCCTTCCTGGAGTCATGTAAACATACCGTAATCACTGTCCTGTATGCCGATGTGACATGTAACCTGAACTGCTCTGAGCAACGCCACTGGAGGTCAAACGGATCGGATTTGCGAAGCTGGCGGCAGACCAGCAAACCGCAGTTTCAATATCTCTAAATATGAAAGCTATGATGGAATTTTATCTCTTACTCCAGGGCATACAGTTTACGGTTTATAGTCCCGGGCCTGCGAGTGCTGCTGAGTCAATTCATCGGTAGGATCCAACTGTTTTTTTGTGGTTGTTGTTCAGGGTATAAGACCACTGTAGAACAACATCTTAAAGATCAAACGCACAAATGCAATTCTCTTTTCAAAGTGTTTTTTTCTTTTGTTTATTACGGCAATCTACTCCTGACCTGGGTCATGGTGTCCTAGGGGAGCTCTTGATTTAAAGCGCTGAGAGGAGCTGTGCTATTGGTCTCTGTATGAAACAGGAAACAGAAAAGTGGCTATTCAGCATGTCATTAGATGGCCCAGTCAGCCGATGGATTGATGGATAGCAAGTCACAGTCGAGTAGCGACACCATTGATTTTCTTTTCATACACACTGAGAATGCTGAGTCAAGACACTGTTACACTTTCGAGTGCTTCACCGTTATACTGCGGTGATAACTCCAGCACGGGGCATTGATAAGCACCTTCAGCTGACATTGATAAAGCAGATTTATTTGAATGGTAATGATTAATTCTTTTGCGGCATTGTACAATACTTGACAGTTTGTTCAATATGAGTAGAGAGTCAAGTGTCATCTGGGTCCTTATTTTTTACTAAAACATTGAAGCAGCAACGTTGACACCAAATCCATCAATAAAACAATACTGAAGCCACAGCGTAGGAAATTAGACAGATAAAATGCCTTCGACTTCTATATAGACATCTGGATTTAATTAAACATGATAACAATAGTTAATCTAATCCACTTAGTGACCCCGAGTGCAAATTAATTACCTATCCCAGCATTAACAGCGTCAAACCTAATCATGATCACATGGACAGCAACTGCATTCATAACTTTGTTGTCAAGTGGAGTAGGTCATAATGCCAAGCAAGCCCACAATAAATGTCACACCTCACTGCGTATCTCTGCATATCTCTGCGTATCTCTGCGTATCTCTGAGTGCCGCTGGTCTGTTCTCAAAATAAAACTAAGAAGATGCTAATATTCATACAAAAGAAGCACTGATCTGCTGGCATAGCTGCTGGTTGAACTTGAAGGGACTTAATGTTTCTTGGTACTGCATATCACAGAAACCCTTTAACGTGGCAGTAACACATTAGCAAGTCCGCTCACAGTGAAAGTCAGTGATTGGGCTACAAGGCAGTATGACCCAGGCAGGATATTGCATTCTTTAAACATAAGCCACGAGCAGCTACAGTACATCGTTTTGAGAATCAGTAAGTGATACTACACATGCACACGGCCAATGTCAGCCTCTCTCATGGGTCAGAAATGCGCAGATTAGGCTGTCATTACTGAATCTGGATTAAAGGGATCCTACGGCTGCTCTAGGGCCAAGGATTACCACCGCTCCTGCCACATGAAAGTACAAAGACAATAAGGGGTTTTGTTCTTTCCAACTGACAGCGGGCCACCCTAACAATAGAGCACTCATTTCTAATATGGGTCATGAGTGATTGGACAAGCAGCAGCCCTGGCAGCTCATATAGAAGCGCTAGATCCCCAACAATCCCCCACAATCAGACTGGATTCAGGAGATTGTGACATTGCCAACTTCAATTAGCCTATTACCGAGGTTAGTTGGAGTACGGTGGGTGAAAAGGGTGAGCATTTCACAGTCGGATTTACAAGGAGGTTGTGAAATTGTGAGACTTAGTAACTAGCCAAATTTACATTACAAAATATTTAAAAGTCTATCTAAAAGTAAATCTGGGAGTGCTAAAATTTTACCAAACATTTGCATAAAGCAGTTTATATTGTTTTTCTTGGCAAGAGCTCTGTTCTTTGCTTAATCTCAAATAGCTTTACTGTGGTATAGGCCTATTCATGAGAGAATCCTACTTACCACATCTAATCCGGGGGCCAGGGCTACGTGAAGATACTATAGATTCTTGGCATCTTGGTGCAGTTTAGAAGACCGCAAGGCATCATCTAAACACTCACTCCCACTCCTCAAATCACCAGAACCTTCATCTTAATGACAGAAAACAGGGCTACAGCTTGTTTGCGTATGTAATACTCACAAGCAATATGACCTATTAGCTCTGGCAGCCAGCAGACATAATACTGGTGAAGAAATGTCTTAATTCTATATATAAAGGGAGTTATTTTCTTATTTTGATTTTCAAAAACTATTTTTTTCAAATGTAAAAAGAAGAAAAATTACAGTATACAATAAAAAAAAAAAAACCTATCCTTGACCCAAGCTAAAAAATGTTCCCTGTTTTCCCTAATATCGTCTAATTACAAACAATTTGTCACAACAGGAAATTCTATTGCATTCCATGCTTTTGTTTTTATGACACAAAGGCACATATTGGTACAACTGTTTGAGGGGCAAAAAAAGGCTTTATCTCTGGAGGAAGAAAATTACAAGGGAGGAAAACTACTAACACAGAAGGAGAGAACAGATGAGTGGGAGTTAAATGTAAACTAACAGGGACATCCAAGGATACTGAGAGAAAGAGAGAGAAGGAGATAGAAGGAGAGAGAAGGAGATAGAAGGAGAGAGAGAGAGAGAGACAGAGAGACTACAGCAAAGCCACCGTGACTTGTCCTTGCCGTGTGAAAAACAAATGACATCAGAAAATGTGCCAATCAGCTGACATGAGAGAGAGAGAGAGAGGCTGCTAGAATTCTCTCTGAGCTGCTATTCTCTGACACCAAACCCATATATCATATACAAGAAGTAGGCCTCTGCGTTGATTGCAATTGCTCTCAGAATTAAAAAATATACTGCGAGCGTGCCACATACATGGTTGCAGGCCAGCTGACAGTCCTGGCTGGGCCTGGGACGAGATAATCTTTGATGGCCCCCCCCCGCACCCAGATCTCTCCTTTCCCCTTGCTCTTCCTCTCCTCTGCTATAGGCCTATTTTAATTATTCTTTTTTTATTATTCCATAATTTATTGGGGGCCCAGTTCTGTTCTTGAAGGAACCCAATATTAATATTATTTTTTTCTTGCTTGTTTGTTTTTTTAAGTAGAGACTTCTTTTCCTTAAGGAACTATCTACTGTTGGTAACGTAGCACAATGACAGAAAATCATTTTGAGTCAAGCAAGCTTCTAAAGGTCAAAAGCTGAGTCTGCTTTCCCTGATCAACCCTGCTACTGAGCCAGAATAATGATTAAAAAGGCCGGTTAGGCAAGGTTAGTGGGGTGCTATTATTAATGCTTCAATAAAGACAGACGTTGATGAAAATCTATGTAAATCTGCATATTTAATATATATATTAAAACTTAATCTATGATACATCAATGTTTAGCCTACATTTATATATTTTTCTTAGGATGATTTCTGGAGATTGGAAGATATTTCTGCACACACACTTGAAATTTTGTATACCACCGAGATTGAAAATCAAAATAAATATTCAATACAACTGATTTGGTGACATCAATATAGAACACAATTGAGTGGTTCATCAAACAGAAGCATTGTGTAATGGCATTCAATGTGTCTCACCCCAGATAAGGTTATTCTAAGATTACAAGCGAGACAGATATGTCCCAGCCAAGCTACTTATTTACACAGCTTCAGAATAAGGCCCCACACATTGAGCAAATCAATACGTATACAACTAATGGTAAGGAAGCCCCTATCAGAGTTGTTAATTAAAATATCTACAGAAAAAAGGGTTTATATTTACACTTTGATATAAGCAGTTATCTGGAATACATCACCACCGAAATATTAAACTCAAAACAGGTCAAAAAAGGCCAAAATTTCCCTGACACAATCCATGTCATATCTAGCAAACTCCACAGGCCTATGAAGAGCAGTCCCAGAAGCTGGCTCCACATTACCCCAGCAGGATACGGGAATAGCCTAATTGGACACATGCAAATAAAAGAAAACGTGTTAAAAATTCCTCTTCATCTTGTGGGAATGTGTTTTGGCACAGGCGCCTGTAGTAGTCTGTGATGCCAGTCTACAGACACTTTGAATCAAAACATCCCCCATCCCCACCTCCTGATTTCCCCAGGATTTCTCCTCTCTTCCACAGCCCACCAAGTAGTAACCCTCCCCAGTATTTCAACAAAATAAAAAATAACAATTACAGGCACTAAAATGCAGTGCAATATGTGTGGCCTGGAGCATGTTGGGTTTTATAAGAGGCTCCATACAGACACGATAGTGAGGAACACCCACAAGGGCGGGGAAGTATGAAAACAAACCTCTGCCTCGCCTCTCTCCCATATTTTCGCAGCTCGTGGCAATTGACGGGCCATCTCGGCAGCTAGCATATCAGGCTACCGCCGCTACACTAATGAAAACAATCAAAACAGGCTGCGGGAGTTTTTGGCTGCATTGAGGACAAACGTAGGCCTGCACACCACCGTGGGACCAACTGCTCTGTAGCGCGGCATCGCAGGGGAAACAGTGTGGAGCTGAGTTGGATGACAGCGGCCTCCAACTAGTCTCCACTAATGAGTTTTTAGCTAGAGGCACGTCTCCGGCTAACTAATCGTCTGACTAGTCCCCCACTGTGGGCCAGCTGCTGGACCTGATAGTACAATAATGAATTAGTGGTGGCACAAAGCCTCGCATTTATTTCCTGTTATAGACGGGCCAAGTCGGACAGGCTTTAGTGAATGCTCAAGAGTGCTCTCTCTATGGGTCAGATGCGGTTTATGGGACAAAGCAACATTGGCCCGGAGAATGAACATTTGTTTTGCGTTAAATATTAGAGAGCGGATAAAATATCGCACCAAAACTGAACAGCTACGACGTTTGTAGACAAAGCAACCCCCTATGTGCTGTCACTCAAACGTTGGCGCGAGCTATATGGAGCCTCGACAGCTTGACTGCTCATTCCTGATTTGGCTCATCTCAGACAGTCATAAAGCCTGTAAATAAGCGAGTGTCTGCAGTCTGCTCTGCGATCAAGGCGTTCTCTCCCCCCAGGGAGGGCAGATCGGACGATCGTAGCTCCTTTCCTGAACCCTATCAGAGGCCCTCTCCCCGAACCCACTCACTTGCTGTCTCTCTCAGCTACAGTATGTGTCACAGTCCACTGCCCACTGGTCTTGATAGAAGACCTAAGGCTTGCCAAAAGTAAACAGGGAAATGTGAGACTAATTACAACCAAATTCCATATTTATCCAACATGCCGTCCTCACCCCTCATGCACAGTGGGGGAACTGAGGGGAAACCATTCAATCCAAACAACAAACGCGGTAATCAATTAACACAGACTTGTATTCATTCATCAGTTCTGAAACCAACCGTGGAACAAGCGCTGATAAATTATTAAAACCCAACAATATGTCAACAATACAGGAAATGGTGTGATTTATAAATAGAAAGAAGGCACATATGCTCAAACGAGGCCATGCTGTGCGGTTGTTTGCTAAAGCAGCTGAATAAATTCTAGCGTGGAGACAAATTGGTCATTGTGTTGCTGTACAGCCCACAGAAGGATACCACACAATGCAGAAGCCAGTGTCGAAAATACTAATGTATGTTTGTCTTCGTTGAGAGCGCCTGATGTTGAGGGAATTAAAGCAGAAGTTCAAGCAGTAGTTCAACTGGGGGGTAAAACATTGGTCTGTGACAAGATAAACCCATCCCATCTGCACGGCCCAAGATACTCAGCCCTTAGACACATAATTATAACAATTATAAGTAACGTTCCCTTCCTCCAACTCTGACTTCCTCCAGGGTTCACACGTTAGCGACACTGTTGGTGTACGACTGCTTCACTCAAACACCATGAGGACAAGAGGGCGGTTATGAGAACAACAGTACTGTTAGCGCTTATATATTCCTCGGTCATTACCGCAACCATATTTAGCAGGACATTTGTATTTCACAGGCCTGTCAGGGTGCATTGTGTGTGTGTGTGCGTGTGTGTGTGTGTGTGTGTGTGTGTGTGTGTGTGTGTGTGGGGTGGGTGGGGGGGGGGGGTGGGTGGAAGGAAAGGCTTTACTACGGCTCCAGAGTACAACACAATCAGTTCCCCTATCCTATCTCATATCCTGTGGCTGATGCGTCTAGCCAGAACTGAAACAGCCTCCTCTTGATATTTGTCAGGTAGAGACTGTTTTCACATTCACTTGTTACAGCCTGTAAACATTTACTTCAGAGCAGTGTGAGCTTAGCTTGCACAAACAGAAACTTCTTCCCTCATGCTGCTTTTGTCCATGTGAGTGTATTAAAACAAAACGTGAATCCACTCCTAAAGTCATGTCACAAGTCATAAAAACTGTAGAATATTTTTCAATATTTTTCACTGTCTGAGAAGCAAGATGCTTTGTAAATATTTTCTACAGTGTGTCAATATCTGAAGACAGCGGAAGAGCTGCTGTACCTAACCATTCCTGTAATTCAAACATTCCTCCGAATATATTGCACCTACGGCCTCAAAGCCTACCTACTTCAACAGTTTTCTTATTCATAAAAGTTGTCTGTAGGGGGAATGTACATTTCTCTCATGCTTCAGTGCTGAAGTTCTGCACGACAATCCCATGTATGCTAGCGGGTAAGACTATGGACTAAATGGGCAAAACGGGCTACAGAATAGGTTTCGAAAAATCCAAACATTTGTTAGCAGATTCAACAGAAAAGAGGGTGCACCCAGGTAGCAGTTAACAGCAGTGCTTCATTGTTGGGTGAAAGTCTTGCATCTCTGAAAAGCTCTCTTTCTTAGTTAGGAATTTAGAACTAAATCATATTCTTCATGGATTTTTAGAGGATTTCTTAGAATTAGAATAAGCATAATGGTAGTTAATTGGGAAAACAAATAAGCATGATATAGAAGAATGAGTTACTATATTAACCTTACATAAAGACATACAGGCAAAATAAAAGTAAATACATTACTAACAGTGTTTTCACATGACAGTGACATCATATTTTTCCTTTAACCACACCTCATGTTCACCACAGAGCATGAGCAAGACAGTCACACAAGAGGCGGAAATTACATCCTTGGGGATTGTGACCGAAATTCAAATGGTTGAGGCATCTCCAACGTTCTTTCCAAGGTTTCTTTCTTACCCTCTTTCTTTTCTACAGTAGTTTCATTTTTCATGTCTCTAAGACCCAATAAGATGCGGGCTGCCTCTAACCTTGGTCATTCATATTAACCAGGACAGTCCTGATTAGCATCCGACACATTAGTCCTTCCTTGTGCTCGCTGAAAGACATCAGAATGCTTGACATGTCCACACACTCCACTGCATTCATTTGGGCACATTTATCAGCGTTCACACTACAAAGACCACCGTAGAGTCAAATGTTAAAAGGTACATTTATTGGAAAAAACATACAACCTTAGGCACCACATCTTATAAGGCTTAAGACAAAGAGCTACAGGATGTCCAGTCAGCCGACACTTGTCGCTGCAGACAGGGCCTTTGATCAGATCAACGCACCCAGCTAAATTGAGACAGCCTTGGCACTGTGGTTTCAAAAAGAGAAGTGGTTTGGTAATAGACTGACAATTCAAACACTTCTGATTCATGAACCTGGTAAAAAGAGGTAAAATGACAAAAAAACATTGTTTTCAATGGTTGAGCCCTTATTAATAATCATAAAAGATAAAGGTATTTTAAAGGTCTATTTTCGTAAAATTAAAGTTATGTTAAATTAGTTAAATTACTGTTGTGTGGTCAATTGTGTGCTGAAAACAATCTAACATGTAATTTAGCCAACCTGTCATTGTGTAAAACAAGCAAGTCAAATTGGCTCCAGATGTGACATAATTTCTGGATTGTAACCAATCATCCCTGACCCATCATCCCGCTCCCAGATAGACAATCAAGGTACGGCATTTTTCAAAAAATAAAGAAAAAATAAAGCAACAACAACAGAATGTTCAGCTCAAAGGGAAAAAAAGTATGATTTTTGGAATAACATAGGGCTATTAAATGTGTGTACAGTGAAATCTTTACATTGCATAAAAAACATTATAGCACAAAAAATATAATTGAACAGGCTGAACTGCTGATACACACTGTGTAGCGACTGAAGTAATGTATAGGAAATGGGCTGCTTAAGAAAGCCATTCATTATTCATCAAGCACTGTATGCAAACCATGATTTTCCCACTTCTCTTTCGACCTCTCTCATACAGACACATCATTCTTCCCCCATCTCTCTAAGAGGAAGGATCAACTGGTATTAGAAGAAGTAATGAAGGCACATGGGAGCTTAGGAGCCTGTGAATTCTAAAACACTCAGAAGAATAGAAGCCTACTAATTTATAGCTATTACAAGACTATGATCCAACATTTAGGACTGTTGCTTGGTTGCTGCCTGCAGCGACCAATCAGGGATGTTCTTTCTGAGGCACGGAATGGAAAATATATCTGACAGTTGACACTTGATGGAAAGAGGCAGAATATGCCCATAAAATATGTCATAAGAGAGACAGTAACCTTGATAGGACTCCAGTGGGGATTTGTAGTTTATAGCGTAAGGTCTGATATGTTTTCTACAATATGTTGCATCACCATAAGAGAGACCCAGTCAAAGCACAAAGCTGCAGCAAGAACCAATGTTAGCCTAGCCTTAACTGAAACACACACAACATGGTTCATTATGTACAAATAAAAACAGGGGTCTTAATGTCTTCATGCACAGTTACAGTAAGATTTACATCTTTAGCCATGTTTATAAGGATTCCAGTTTGAGTTCAACATGTTTAACCATTCACTACATCCTGTTAGGAAGTGTGCATGCACTATGATGGGATATGCTCTAATTAGATATTAGTTGAGAAGATCTAACAATCATTTACCATTAACATCAAACAAACAGCATTCAAGACACTCTTGCATCACTGCCATCTTTTTTTCCCCATTGTCAAAAGGGTTTTACACATTCATAACTTCTGTATTCTTTACTATTTAGGTTACCCATTGTTGCCCATGGCAAATCGAATATTACCTTCCTAGTCATTCATTGAGATAAAGTGAATTAGCCGAGAGCCTGAAATGTTTACTTTCACTTCAGCTAAATCCAGGGCACGCAGAACAGTGAGTTAATCTCTTTTGGGCTCCACCCTGCCTTTAGTCCCTCAGCAGGTCACAAATTGGGCTGACAAATTCCCTGGCCCAAACCTAAACCCGTCTTTATGTTCAAATCAGATCTGTAAACATGCCGCCCTTGCCAGAAGATCATGTTGAGTATGTGAGTGCATGATTATTATGTAATGAAGGCAAAAGTGCATTGGAATCCCGGCCTTCGCATTCACTTTTATTTCCGACTCAGCGTACTGAAATATACAAACATAAAAACATGACACGGTAAATTACTGCAACAAATGTATTTGTTAAAAATCTCTCTTTGGAGACCCATAAGGCAAGTCCAGGGTCGCCAGGTCAAGCTCTCCAAACGCTCATGTAACTAGTAACAGAAACACAATGGCAAAACTATGTGGTGGCCAGAGGGGATATACGCCCATATTATGAATGAGGGTGACATCATTCACTTCTTTCTGAGGTTATATTCTCTTACAGGATATCTCTAGCTAGTTTAACAGCCTGCCTTTCTCAATAGCTCCTGCTGTAGCACACACCGGTGCAGCTTACAGTAGAATGATCTTAACTTCCTAGATAAAGATCAACAATATTTTTACAAGCAACCCACAGTGAGTGGGTGTTTTTCTTGAGAATAGTTATTTTTCCTTCAATAAACGTGAGAAGAGGGAGAATAGACATAACCAGATTGTTGTGGCCTGATGCAATGGAAAACACACAGCGTTGATCTCTGCCCAGCTGTTCCCCTGCTGCAACAACCTCAGGGCGAGTCTTAAGCACAGCTGACCGTCAACAAGAGGTTTAAACGGGTTTAAAACCCTTAAAAAGTGGGCACAAGAACACCAGATTTTCTCTGTTTCAAATACCAGATCTGACTCTTCGTGTTTCCAGCTGAATTCTACTGGATTCTGTATCCTCATCCCTGCTGGAGTGGCAGATAATTATCTGTGCTAGTTTCTAATGCCCGTATCTTTCTGTATCATATTGTCATTTTACATACTGTATATCTCTCTTATATATATCCATACTGTATATGGATGTATATGATTTATTGCCCATATACATTTATACCTGTCTACACTTGTCTACGACAACAAAATGCATTTCATTGTCTTAGTACTCAACAAAGGCAATGAAAAGTACGTTTAATCTAATCTAATTGGGACGGGCTCTGTCAGGGACAGGCTTGAGCAAGTTTGCACAGCTGCGTGAGGCTACCCCGTGGGTGTTCAACAGCTCCCGGTTCTGCCTCCTCAGATGGCCCCACGCCTTCCCTGTGTCACCGCAGTCCCATCTCCCAGTGAATGGAGCCGGGACGTGAAGAGGTCTTTCCTCTTCCTACCACAGTGCTCCCGGAGCACTAGGTAGGGTGTTGGACTCGGGCTTCGGGCTAGGTGTTGGACTCCTAGCCCGAAGGTTATGGGTTTGAGCCCCAGAGCTGGCCTATCTGTAAGCATCCTTGAGCAAGATATCTAACCCCTACCTGCTATGTAGATTGTACGTCGCTTTGGATAAAATCGTCTGCTAAACTACCTAATTATAATGAATCCACACCAGCAAACTTCATGCTTGAGTCTGAAGCATGACAAAACAAAAAGAGGTGTTTGTGCCTTTTTTAGGGATAAGTTCCTTTGTAAGAGGATATGATTAGGCGATCCGTGTCGAATATGTGTCGTTTAAAATGGAAATGAAAGTATTCTATATAAAGTCATATACAGGCCACCAAAATACTCCAGATTTCCTGGAGGATTTTAATGAGATGCTTTCAATAACCTGCGCTGAATTTGACTGTCTATTCATTACAGGTGATTTTAATGTACAGAAATACATTACACAGAAATGATGTCAATGACAAAAATGCCATTGAACTTTCTGCCATAATTGACATGTGTGATCTGATTCAACATGTGAAAGGGCCGACCCACAATGGAGGACATACTCTAGATCTAGTTATTACTAAGGGTGTTAACATCTCAAATGTCACTGTGTTTGATGTTGCTCTATCTGATCGTTTCTGTGTATTCTTTGAACTTTCTATTACACCAAAAATCAAAAAGTACATTAATGAGAATACCAGGACACTGTTTATGGAAGCCATCAAATCACAAACTGTCACAGGGCTTTCGAAAAAAAGCCTTTAAGCAACTCCAACATATTCAGAATACCACTGCCAGGGTCCTCATGAAAACTAGGAAATACGACCACACTACTACTCCTTAAATCTTGCTTAGTCTAAAAATCACTCTGTGGCTTTAAGCCCAAGTAAATCTCTGATATGCTTGTGCCATATGAATCGCCTAGAACCCTTAGGACATCTAGGACAGGCCTACTGGCTGTCCCAAGAGCTAGGACAAAACAAGGTGAAGCAGCATTCTGTTATAATGCAACACAGACCTGAAATAACCTCCCAGTTGATATTAGACAAGCACGGACTCTGACCAATTTTAAGTCAAATCTAAAAATGTTCCTGTTTTACACTGCCAACTCTACCCACCAAAGGCTAAAAACATATCTTCTTAGCTTATCATTCAAATAGCCTACATTTGTACTGTTTTAAATTGTTCTTAATTTAATAAAATTGTGCATCTAAATTTGGAGGTATTGATCCGTTCTTTTATCTTTACTTGATTTAATAATGTTTACTTAAACTATTTTATCTCTTTTATCGCTTGTCTGTACTTTTGAACTTTTTTAAATTGTACATGTTTTGCCTTTCCTTAATTTTTTGTACCCTTTAAAGCACTAAATAAGCAATAAATAACCCTGGTGTATGAAATGTGCCATAGAAATAAAGTTGCCTAGCCTTGCCTTGCTGTATTGTAGCATTTATAATATATGTTCTCTATATCAACATGTCTGGTTGTAATATATAACAACCTAACAATTATCATTACTAAATCACATTGCAAAATCATTTAAACCAAAATCTAGATTGCAATGTAGGCATTCTGCGGCATAAACCACAAGCACAAACAGGCTACCAGTTGCAACATAGCGTTGTGTGTTGTAGCAAGCAGAAACATCAATGGCTGGACAAATGCTTTTCTATTGCTGTCAGTCTCAGCTTCACTCGGTTATTCAGAGCTTTTAAAAACAGTCTGCCCCCTAAAAAGAAGTAATTCATAGCTTGCGACCCACCCTGTGCATGCATTTACTTTCACATTCACCTTCAGGATCTTTTTGTATGCAAAAAAATGTACAAATACATTATTTAATATAACAAAACATGCCCCACTGTGAGACGCACTGCTAATTAGACTAATTAGCAAGTATCAAATAGTGTAAACTCTCCATCCCTGTCTCAGCGACAGCACAGAAGCAGTGTGTAAGGTGGATGGCATAGCAGGGGGGTTGGTTTTGTGCTAGGGTTTAGACCCAACACAGTTCTATATGCCCAAGGTAATAATCATTCCTCCTTAACTTACTGTGGATTTCAATAATCACCACATCTGTTGTGTTCAGTAGCCTACTATAATCAAACTCTTTTAACTCGTGTTTGGGGATTGCCACCTACCGTCTTGTAATTTTGACAATATGACTTAAAGACAGGAGAGTATTGCATTCTGTGTATTGTATTATGTTTAACCATAAACAAATCTGACTTTGATACAACTGCTTACTGACTTGCTATTTACAAATACCAGGAGTGGGATAGGTTCCCAACCATGCCGATCTATCTGTTAGAATCCTTGAGTGTTGATGTCTAACACCTACCTTCTCTTTAATACTTGTAATTGTACTCACTGTACTGTAAGTCACTGTAACTCTCTACAATTGTAATTGTAGACAGTTGTTGTAACTTCTCAAGACATACGCATTGAGCTAGTATCTAGCTATAAATATTTTAGTCTAAAGTTTGATTACCATCTATCCTTTAAATCTCATATCTTGTCTCTTGAGCTTGGAAATACCTGGTCTGCAACATTCCTGCCCTTTTGTGTTTCTGGTAATGTGCCTTTCATGAATTTGTCTGCCCAGTGCCTGCGGATGCCAGATACTGTATACAACTGTGCCCTGCGTTTTATTACTAGTTGTAAATTTCTTACGCACCACTGTGTCCTCTATGCCAGAGGGCACAACAGGGGCTTCTAGATCCTGTGTACATATTTGTCAAGGTCTAACAGACATTATGGCCTGCGTTCTCAGAATGTTTACAAATGACTGTTCACACCGGGAGGGCGGAGGTGGAGGACCTTGGAATAGATTGCAGGCTGAATTATAAGCGATGAAGTTAATCAACCTTTACCAACTTTACATTGATTTTAAAGGATATGGAATGGCCCGGTATTGGTCATTGTCTCTGTCCTGCTTAGCCTCTTGAATTCTTTCTATATCTTTTGCATTGAGGTTTGCCTAAAACTTGTCTTCTCTTGTAAGTAACCTTGATTTTTAATCTCAAAAAGGTTAAAGATAAATATGCAGTATGTTGTTCATATTGTATGTGATGGACCATCTATTAGCCTATATCTGACAGCTATATATAAATACTGTACCTTGAAAAACACAATGTAGCCTGGAACAGAGGACAGAAAGGCTAGCAGCTTTTTACATTTCTTGTCTTTTTGTCTCTGCATAATGAAGGTTACAGCAAAAAGAAGCAAGTTCAAGCTGAAGGGAGACCCACACAGAGGTTAATAAGTTCCTTCAATCCCCTCAGACCGGTTCCATTTGGTAGGCTAATCACTGCATATCATTCTTCTATTATATATTTTCCCCAATTCTATCCATCAAAATAAAGACAAAACTTAAGCCTAAAGTAAATTCTTTACAGTGAAATGCCCTCGTCCCATTGACTGCATTATCCACTTTGGTCAGTTCACTGACTTGCCTAAGTGTTTATAATGGGCTTATGGGCTATTAATAATAGGCCACAATGGTCAAAGGGTCCATTGCGGAATTGCGATAAAACTACTTTCAAAATATATCTGTTAATGCTATAAAAAAAAACAAAAAGTAACATAGACAACGTTATAAAGACATAAAAGGGATCCAGAGAAAGGAAGATAAAAGCTGCACTCAATTAACCCACACTGACTCGACCTGGATTGACACATGCCGTGCCAGTTTGTCAGTCATGCAGAAAGGCATGGCTCTCCGAATTTTGCCATAACGATGAAGAATGTCGAAACAGGAAATGGATTTTGGTCCTATATAGACCTAACGCATACGCCGTAACAGCACAGCGCATGCCTAAAATTAGCTTTACAATAAAGTGCTGCCATGCGCCCTGGTGCGTAATAGACAGGTAGGCTACTTGCATTTTCGTTGTACTGAAAAATACAGACACATTGACGTTTTCCAATCGCTTTTAAAAAGGGTGAACCTATTACTCACCTTGCTGATTTAACGTTAGTCAGTAAATCCAGTGAGCGTTGATTTTCTACAGAAGCGAGGCGATGCTCCAGGCTTGCTGCCATTCACCAGGAACGACCAAATTGTGTTTACCCGAACATAACTGTACTGTCAGCGAGGAGCCCAGCGCTCAAAATCCTCGCAATCCGTCCTTTGGTGAAGAAGGAGCGCCGCCTGATGGTACAAAATGGTGGCACCCAGACCTATACAGCCAAAAGCAGCGAAAGGCTACAGAAAAGGGGAGGTTTATCATTTTGTTTAACCCTCCTTGGCAGAACGAATTAATGCGAAAGGAAGTATTGCCTAGTCTAATATCACTATACAAATTAACATCGAACGATGCTGTTTAATATTTACTAAAATGCAATTTTTTTTAAATTTCATGTTGAAATTGTTTATGTATAAATAAAACGTGCTGTAGCCTATGCCTGATAGTGCAGGGTTTTAATGGCCCAGCTATGACACACATGATCGTTTGGATGGGCAGGGCTCTTCCTGCAAAGCTCCTTAAAGGAAGTTGTTTCACAACCTCTGATCTTTTGGTCCTATTCCTATTGGAGCCCCTTTATGAAGCAGAGCCTTTTATTTATTATTTGGATTATACAAGGTCTCTATATCTATTTAAAATGCCTATTTAAAATGCCTATCACAGAGTGTATTTTGTGGCTACATATACACTTGAGCCTTAGTAAGAGAACATATGCTAAAGCTGGCTCAAGGCTGTTACAACACAATAAAGATGACACAAACACAATCGTAAACAGAGGGGAAATCAAATAGAATTTATTTTCTGCAAATATGTAGACTACATTAGAGTTCAGAAATATACAGTTTGTCTTCAGCATCTGCCATCTGCAGATGCAGATTGCCTGCTACCCGTTATATGTAGGTCTACAGTAGGCCATGTTGTTTGGGAATATACAACCACCTCTATAACAACCATATCTCTCTCACTGTCTTTGACCAAAGTTCACACTCATAAACAAGGGTTTATTACTAGGAGTCTTTTATGGTACTCTTTAGGGAAGCTACGGAGCGTCAGGTGGTCGTCTCTGGTTTTGCGGCTACAACCAACATAGAGAAAGCACGTAACTTCAAGCGACGATGCCTTCAATTAAAAAGACACTCCATTTCATGTCCAGTGGACTTCTGACTTCTATTGCCGTTGTACTGTTGGGATATGCGATGTCAAGACAATGGTCTGAAATATCCATGAAGTGCATTTCGAGTGAACCTTCGTCTGACCAAGGAAGCGCTGTGATCACATTGTCGCTCTTCGATGGCATGTCCATTAGAACGTTTTGCCCTGCTTTTGGAGGCAATGACGGCTTCAAAGGTAAATTACTGTATGATCTGACAATGTGAAGACATTGTGGAATATGATGTTGGTAGTCTTATGACAATCATGTCTGGTCAGACAAACTCTGAAATATTATTACAGTATAATACACACTTTATGTTTCTAAAGAAGAAGATATAAAGTATTACACCACTATGTTTTAGACATGTTTCTGTGCCGTTTGTGTAGTGTTTCCTAAGCTGGGAGGAACTCCACTGATCCTGCATGCTTTGGTTGTCCTGATGTTGGTGGTGTCTTTGCTGTGTTCGGCCCTCAGTATCCTTCTGTCCCTCTACAACAGTGTCAGTAACCCATATGAGACCTACATGGGCCCTATCGGCTTCTACACCTGCAGCTGTATCAGTGGTATGGATGGAAATACATTCAGCCCTTCTTTTAATGTTTGTGCCAAAAGTGTTGGTTCTTTATTAAGTAGAGAGGTAATAACTTCCCAGGCCCAGGTCTAATAGTCCAAAGTTGATAGGAGTGTCAACCTATCCCGTGTGTACAGTGGAAGGAAATACCATTTCGCCTCACTGCCTTTGACAAAGCTACACACCAGAAGAGATCTTTGCATTCACGGTGAAAAAACAAGACAGAATATTGCAGTTTTCAAATACATAGACTATGTGATCCGGTTGCGGCTAATGACCAGAGGGTCCACCAATGTCCAAGTTTTCCTAGGCAGCTTGAAAGATTAACACGGGTTCTAAACGAATGTCATTAGATACTAATTGTATAACTCTCTCCTCTAGCGTCCTTGTCTTCAGTGGTTCTCATCGTGTTCGTGGTGAACGGTAGGCTGACCACCATGGCGGAGGATTTGGTGCAGAAATTCACTGACCCCGTGAAACTATTTAATAAGACTGTCGTGATGCAGATCGGATACTACCTAGTCATCCCTTACATAGTGCTCACGTTCCTCGCTATTGTCGTCATCTACCTGTACGACCAAGCGGCCTACACCCAAAGGAGGGAACAACAACGGCCTACAGAGGACGCTCCCAAAGAGATTATGATGTATTAGTGGCCTGCGTGGGACTCATAATATTCTTAATGAATGCAGAAATGGACAAAGACAATGTCTCTGGAATGTAAAACAATAAAATAAACTGGGACATTTTAGACAAGGATGAGACACATGTAAAATATGAATTGCTTGCTCTTATATTAAGCATAACAGCACAGAGGTTTGTTCTTCACAAACTTTGTAAATCTGTGTTTTGTTTGTATATTTATAGAAGATAAGACATAAAATACATAAATGATAGCCTATCCATTAGGCCTAAGCAGTTGTTAAAATCAGTAGTCTATGCTTTATTGTAAATAATGGTTTCTATAAAGTCTTGGAGCATAAGTAAACAGTAAGCCTAGTTATAATATCAAGTGATTTTCCAACATTATTGCAAATCGACGTAGCCTACTTTTCATTTGAATTTATAGATACTTAGCTGCCGCTTTTCTGAACATCTGTGAGACTGGGCGACATGTGGATATTATGTTTACTGTCAATTTTGCTGTCAGGTTCAGGTCCAAATCCGTCGGTGCATTTATAAACTGTGCTGCCCTCTACCGGTGAAACTAAGTAATGCAAAGGAAGGATTCAACCATTCATATACCCGTCCAACATGTTTAAATAAATGAATTGCTGTGCTAACGATTTGTCTCAGAATATACTAGAATGAATGCTATCTATGACAAAAACTAAGCAAATAACATTAAATTATGGAAATTTTCCTCGAATGTTTTGATCAATTTGTCTGACTAACATAACATGGACACGTTGTCTGACTAATATGGCATGGACAGGCAGAAGGTAGCAATCAGTTATTCCCAGGAAAAGGAACACAGACCGTTGTGTCACAGGAAAGCCACACATTCCCACGGGCATTCTCATGACTTGAAAACACGGCTCCAGACATGGGAAAAAAGTACATGGATTACCTGACTTACCTATGCCAACGCAACGCCTCACGACGGAGGCAGTGCTTAAGATGTGCCCTTTAAACTCCAGCGATGCATTGGCTCTTAACCCTATCCACTTCCACATGGGATCAACTGGTAAAGCCCTGATGTGAGACAGAGATTCATCACAGAACTGCTGAATCCATTACAGAGGATTCTTCGAAACAGAGCGGATGCAACGCGCAAACACAGAGGGAAAAAGAGCAAAACAAAGAACGCTGATAATGCGGCGATATTTGTTTTAAGTTGCCATCTTTCCCACACTAGATATTTAGCCCTTCTCACAGCTGTGAATCACATGACCGTGTTGACAGGGCAGCGGTGGAGAGGTGTCCTGTTACTGCTTCAGTGTTTCATCACTCAGGACGTAAAGTCTGTTTGGACATGCCCTTTCCAGCACCTCTCAGCCCCACAATGGCTTCTATCTGCCTTCAAAGGGAACCACTACTCCGTTAAGTCTCGCACTTCAAGGGACGTGGAGAAGGATGATTTGTAAGAATTTGATTCCTTTAAATGCGTGGTTGCTACAATTCCTAAAAACTATATTTAGGCCTGGTGTGAATTTGCAACGTCGACTTCCCACCACACCAATAGCAATTAAGAAGCTAACAGCACACTCACGGCTATGGTAGCCTGTTAATGATGTAGCAGGGTGTATTCCTCAGAGGGGTCCATGTCAAGTCGTTGTTTCTCAGCAAAAGAACCTGTGACACAACCTGTGAAACACAAAATAATGTTCTAAGTCATGTTTTCCATTTAAATCATGTCTGGCCTATTTTTTGTGACTTTCTAATCATTGGCATTTACAAGTATTAAAGTTGTCTAATGCATCTTAGAACCCAGAATTTGAATAAAAATACCCAATGTTGAGAACCTTTCCAGATGCTGTCATTAAGGTAGTCTGTTATATTATGATATCGACTCTGCATTTCAACCTGTATGAAATCTGCTGTACAGTAGATATTACATCCGCATGAAGTGTCCTTTGAGGTGTGAGAGAGAGCAAACATTGCAACTGAAAGATCTCTTGGCGCGTTTGCTGTGCAAACATTGATTGAATAAAACCAGAGATGGCCACTAATCTCTTCCTCTCCCCCTACTCTCTGCAGTGTCCCCTTGCTTCTCGGGAATAGAGAAAGGTGGGATTATGCGGGACCCCCGCAGCTCCACAGCTCACTCTGTGTGATAGGATTAGAGCGGGAGACTTTTGTAGCACTAAAACCTCATCCTGCCAGCGCCTGCATTTCACAGGCCCTGTGAAACAGACACCTCCAGCTGCAGGCCAGGGGAAGAGCAAGCTAGCGAGGTAGAATCCACCATAGGGCACATGGGGGGTAGGGGGGGTTGGTTCAGGTCCACTTCCAACTGATCGACAGACAATTGGCTGAGGGGGAGTAGGTGTGTGTGTGGAACGACATCTATTTTTACACCTCTATGGACACTCTTTAAGGATTATCGCGCGCACGTGTGTGTGTGTACATTATAGATCAGGAAAAACAAAGAAACAACTGCATACACCGCCAGCTGGGTCTGAAGTAAGGTTCATACATTATATAATGACCCTAGCCGTTCCAACGTATTTACTACATTCCTCAGTGCTTGCAGTTCCTCATTCAGTTAACCTGGATGTCCCTTACAACTGGAAGTCAATCCTGCCCCTGAGCTAGTTCTATACGCCGGACATCTTTATCGCCTCTGTCTAATCCCCACCCTCCTTGAAACACACCAGAATGGTATAAATAGGTGTGTGTCACGTTGTGTTACGTTTCCATCCACAGCATTTACTGCTGTGTTGACAACCACGCCTTAGCAACGGCAGTGAGTCGCAAAAGGAAACCAAGTTGTACTTCTCTAAACAGGCCTTTTCTGTGTGTGTGTGTGACTGTGCGGTACAGGCAGGCTGCTTACTTATCTCCATCATTAATCTGAATTTGTCAGTGTAGGGCTGAGGTGTACGCGGAGGGGAGGAGAGAAGGAGAGAAGGGGGAGAGGGATGGGGAGAATGGAGGGGTGGGGGGGGGGGTGGGGGGTAATTGTTCCCCTGCTGCTCCATTAGGGTGTCATTTCTCTGTTAACGGCAGATAAGATCTTCTCCAAATCACCTGAGGCAAATTCTCCACTTTAGCCTGAGAGAGAGAGAGAGAGAGAGAGAGAGAGATGGACAGAGACACGGTAACCAACCTGGGTCGCCCAGTCTGACTGCTCTCATCACACCCTTGATGGGAATGCCTGAAAACCGTCAGGACCAAAACCCAGTCTCTCTGAGCGGAATTTTCCCAGCCAATCAGTGTCTGCGATGAAGGCTCTCTGGTAGAGGCAGGTATAGGCCGAGCCTACGTGCACCAATGAGGCTGGACGGCTGCTTCTACACCTGTGATGGATGAGGAGGTGGAACGAGCACTTTCCCTGCCCCAATGACGCTTGACACTGTATTTGATAAATGTGGCCCATGATTGGCAGGTGTGATGGATATCTCTGCTTATAACACACAGGGGCCGGCAGTTAACCCATTCACACAACCTCTGTTGGGATTGTGTTGCCACTATTTGACCCAGAGGCAGAGACAAACTGTGTTGTGTCAGAGGGGGTTAAAAGTGTGAAATAAGTTATTTTGTTAGCATTTGGCTAAATAAATGGCAGCGAAATCATTTTGTTCGCATTTTATTATTACTAAATTCAAAATGATTCAGTTTGTGATTTTTCATTCATTCAAAATGTTGTCACCATCTTCTTTATTACAAAACACAAAGAGGGCATTTACAGCATTTACCATCAAATGAAAGTATGCTGTTTTTCATGGCAGTTGGTCAGTGTGGCCTCTAGTTATTAGTTTCTTAAACGTAGCACAAGGTGGCAGTATTCAATAATTGGAAGGCCTGTTAGAAACCATTGCATCTATTTTTACATTGAAACATGTAAACACGTTTTTAAGAGCCAATAATCATTGAAGAAAAACACTAAGCATATATATATATATCTGTTAAATGATACATTTAATTTTAGAAATCAAAAAATCAACAAATTTAAATAAAACAAAAGACAACTAAGATTTAGTGGAAACATAAAAATGTTATTGTCAATAAATGTCTTATTCGCTTGCCTAATTTTTAGTTTCATATGACGTCTCCCCTTGCGGTTTTAAGGTTCAACGCCTTCTCCCTAAGATGAAAGGCATGTGTGTGAAGGAGTTCAGGATGTCACTGAAGCGGGACACGACTTCATAGATCACAGACACCCCAGTGTAACTGAGATGCTCACTCAAACACTAAAAACTCTTTCCCAGTCTGTATGGCCATAAAACCAATGAAATTCCACCAGCCTGCACCCATGGACAGAACATATAAATTTGCGCTCTTCAGACAGCATTTCCTCATCCTTGTTTGAATGTAAACGCTTATAGTATGCTGAACGAATTCATTTCCCGAAAGGCACAAATTAGAAGTATAGAGTATAATTTAGAGTAATATAAAACTGAGGGGTGTTGATGTGTTAATAGGGGGTTGTATGCTTAAGACACACAAAAATGAAATGTTTTGTTTTTCTGTTTTGGTAACAGGTTAAGTTACTTTGTTGGCCTAACTTGTATAGTTGTGTGGAGTTGAATAAGTATGACGTGTTTTCTCAGCAGAAATAAAACCGTAAACAATAAAGCTGTCCACACTGCATGTCATTGGCTATTACTAAGGTTTTGGGAACGTTTGGCGACGCTGAGTGTCTCTTACAGGAGCCAGATGAGCAAAGACGTTAGAATAAAGAGCATCAAGTGCCCCCTGTTGAGTTTTATGAACGGATTAAAGGATTTGCAGCGCACTGTCACGAGGCCGTCAATCAATATCACGCCCCTGCGAACGACCGCAGAGAGAACCTCGGGGCTGTTGTCATAAAGAGTATAACTTCATCTGTCAAGTCCTTCGGCTCAACATCAACACCTTGGGCTCGGGGAATAAAACAAAGATCGGGGGCTGTGACATAAGACACTTCAAATTACCACAGCTTCTCAATCCCAACAGTTTACCTTCAGGAATGCCACTGCAATCCAATCCATCTCCACTTCTACTCCATTCATCATCTATAGTGCTCCGTCACCTCCTCTGAGCGGTGGCTATGCTGTTTCAACCTGTGATGCAAGGTCTCAAACGCTGCGACGGCCTGTCCTACTAATAAAACAGGAGTTCTCTGAATACAGTAGAACCTGATATCAGCTTTCTAAATCCTACGCGGAGGGAACAATGCAGCCTCTCTACAGGAGCCAACGCTCAGTGTCATTTACCGCGGACGTGGAGACACGGTGTCTGTCTGCTTTGAGGGATCACGGCTGCTCGGGGCCTGTTTGCATGTGTATGAAACAATTTGTCAGACCGCATCGCCCCGCTGACCTTTCGGTCACCGCAAGCTTGCCCCCCCCCCCCCAAACCCTCCCCCTCCCCTTACCATTAGGGACTATAGCAAGCGCAACACTCCCACTGCAGTGACAGTGTGTGAAAACGGCCATTGGACTCTAGAAAACAACAGATACCAAATGGGAGTGGATGAATGAATGGAAATGGAGCTTCCAGACCTTTCTTCACCCTCTGCGTCAATTCATCACCTCCCGGTTTAGCAGGGCGTCAGCGGAGGAGGAAGTGGGGGGGGGGGTGATGGGTAGAAGAAGGAGAGGGGAATAGGGGGGGTTAGTAGGCCTCCGCTCGGTGCACTTAGCGTGGCGGCTGGCGGTCTCCCCGAGGCGACACTCAAACCCCGACCTCCCTCCTATTGTCATCTGGCCGCCTCTCACCCTCTCCATCCACCTCTCTGCCTGGAGGAAACCCACTTCCTCCCTTAGCATTCTTCCTCCCTCCATTACCCCCAGGAGGACCGGGGGGTGGGGGTGGGGGGGAGTTCCGCCGAAGGGTGTACTCCCAGGGAGGGTCAGGGGGGTATCGATATCAGGGGCCCAAGTGTTGGGGCACACTGCTAGAGCGTCTAGCTAAAGCACAGCGAAGGAAATCAAGCATCATTCTATCTGGTCCCATGATTATGAGCAACTAGCTGGCTAGCAATATAGATAGCAGTGTGAGCGAATGGATGAAGACAGATGCTAGCGGCTCCTGGATCTGTTGCCGGCGATACGAGAACGGTAGGATCCCAGCGTACCTCGCTGAGTGGAAAAGCAAATGTGTCATCATCCCAAGAGAGACAGGTTCTAGCCGGGCCGTTTCGGAGAGTGCACCCATGTCAAAGTGATGTATGAATGCAGTAACACAAGCTTTGTGAAGGCATAAGGGGTGGGGAGGGGGGGGGGAAGGCTGATCAGCCAACTAAAGCTTCTCACATCTAAGGCTGAAGAATAGGGGCCACATGTAAACATTTGAAATGTGTCAGTCACTTCTCTCGTGGGTGATTTATCGCCCACCTGATCACTTCACCCGCAGCCAAGTGTAAAACATTTGACTCTAGGGGTCTAGGGAAACGTCAAAACAAAACTGGAGGAAAAAAAAACAATATTTGAACAGTTAAATGCTATGCTATTTTATGGTTCTTGCATTGGTCATAATATCAGTCAGTTAAACCCAAAAGGTCAGCGTCTATGCTTTTAACTATATGGATTACATCTTGTCTAACAAAACCCTGCCCTGTGGCTGGTTTTGCACAGTCTGCGGAGGGCCAGTCCGAGGCTCCCAATGGAAATGGCTTGGGAACTCATTTGTGAAGAGCAGGTAGAAAAAACACTAAGTCTAGGAAGAATTTCTCCCCCCGGGGAGTCTCTGAGCATTGTCCATCTCTCCCCGCTCCCTGCAGTCGTTCACAGTGCTGAAACTGGAGAGCGTGGCCGCCACATGCAACGTCATTTATCAGCGGTGGCAATGGGCCTACAGGCTGATAGAATCATTAGGATCTTTTTTTTTTAAATCACATTTTTCCCCCCACATTAAAGGATCGGTTAATTTCTTTTTACCTTGTAATGTTGCTATACATCATTTATAATGATGCGTAGCACAACCTCACTGCTTTAATATTGAAAAAGTTCAATACCCCCAATTCACTGGCTTTTCACTTTTTGTTGAAGCTTTTCGCTGAGCTTATAATGCAGTTCAATGGGCCACTGTTTAATGCATGTGTAGGGTGATCGAACCAATCCCAAGTGAACCAATCCCAATAGGTTGTTTCAGAAGTGAACAGAGAGAGGACATTGAAAGTAAAAAAGGTGTCCTCATAATAGATTCCACACTTTTATTCCTCTTTTCTGACGATCAGTGTTACAACCTGGCCAGCAGAGGGCCTGGTTCCCTCTATCCATGACCTCAATCCAAAACCCTCTGCACTACACCTAAGCCATATGAACACAGAGGATTCTGAACACACAATAAAATTGGAGATGTATGGGAACCATCAAGGTAGAAATTGCTCTGGTGATTTATCCCATCACGCCTTTCACAGTTCCAGCTTGGACAGTCCTACAAGTAAAGATTTGAAAGTGAGGGAGAGATGAAGGGGTTTACAGGGCCTCGGACAGGGACTATGAAATATGGCAACGTAAATGTACAATCTGTCAAGTGTGTAAATCATATCATATGGACAACCTATACTGTACCACACAGTAACCCCCTGCCTACCCTTGGCAAAGTGCCCAAACCTGGTCTCTGGGACTATCGGTGCGAAGGTTTCTGCCAACGTTGCTAATTCCATCCCATAAATTACGTTGCGGTACATTGGATGGACAGCGGAAGGGGCTCAAACTATTCAGTAGGTGATTCCAAACATTATTCCTTGTGCTTTTCAAATGCTTTCTAATCCTTTAAGTATGACACAAACACTTAACAAAAGAATGCTTCCACTGTGCTTAAGCGCTGCATGCTGGGAATAGAGTTCTCGCTTGCCATAAGATGTCAAAATAATCAGCTCAGTGTGCAGGAACTGGCACAGCCTCAAAGGGCATGACACACAACAAAATCTGGGTCCGCAACCAGGCCGCGCTGGAAAACTGGATCATAAGCCAGAGTGATTCTACTCATTACGGACAACAGCAGTGTGTTAATAACAGAGCATACAATAGGATATGGCGTGTTTACAGGCAAAATATTGCCAGACATAAAAAGGAAAGTTTCGAAGTATACAATTTTAGTATACAATTTATACAATGTTATCTGGATGTATTTATTTATTTTTACGAGTTAATGAGCATATTGTCTGTCGTGTAGTGGAAATACGGCAACCAGCCTACAGTCGTGTCGCAGGTACGGTGAGTGAAACACACACACACCTGAACTGTCCCTCATGTCGATCAGCCATTGTGTTGTCTGTAAACAGCAACGTTGAACTGGCCCTCCAGGTGTCTCCCATACCGCCTCATTCATGGAAGCGAAGCAGCAGCAACTTGAATGACAGCGGGAAGTTCTCAAACTGAACATGCTAGTGACACATGAATTATTACTGTTACATCTTTTATTTATTTTTTCAGTTTATCTGAGGTAAATGAACTACATTGCTTGCCACTTATGTGTTTTTGTTCATCTACGTTTATGTTTAGGTAACCTCTATTCTTTGGGGTCTACAAAAACAATACAATACAATATATAAAATAGAAGAATAACAATACAAGAAAAAGGAAGAAATTGTATAATTATCATAAAAGGACACAAAGTTAAGAAAAAGGATTAACAGTCCTACATAACTTCCATTGAATCTTCCCCTTCAGCATGTTGGATATTTGTTTGTGCCGACTCAGCCTGTTACATGGCCACTCACTGTAAAACCAGGGCCTAGTAAGGGGTTGTCAGAATACATTGTGGTTATATGACACCGACTTAGACTAGTCTGATGAAGGATGCATTGTCCCCTACGAGCAGGTTTTTTTTTTGCGTTACAAAATGCTGTTGGTGCCCTGACAGCTTCCCCATACCTCAAGTGCGAGTTTGGCTTTTAAGCAGAATTAACCCTGCACACTTGATCAGTGTGCCATGCCGGGCCTTGTCGTGGCATTACAATCACAGCATTATCTCAGACATGCCTTGTGCCGCCTACTTTCTTCTACTTCTACAGCTACAGCTACAACTTCTACAGCTTCTACAGCTACAGCGCACACTGATCACCATCAGCGTTATCTGGTTATCAGATTGGCAAGCAGACCATTTGGCTGGATTAACGTTCGAAGCTGCATAGAATCAAATTGGCTGTATTTTGTGTGATTTTTCTTCGCTTCGCTTCACAGAGACAATGGCGAGGCCAAAAACAGTGTCTGCTACTGTAGTGTGTACATGTTATATAAACCACTTCCACTGCGGCTATATATTTCCCACCTATCCAGTGGAGAGACAGAGTAGAGTATAATGTTATGCTGTTTACTAAAAGCAATTCAAAGTTACACATATGCGGCTTTATTCAAACATAAATGAAGGCTTTGAAATCTGACATGTAATATGATTTGACAATTTGATAATGGCCCTGAAAATGATAACAAGGCCCTTTAAAATGCGCGTGCCTTTATTGGCTGCGTTCATGTATGATTCACTATAAGAGTGACATGATTCATCTTCAAATCCTTCTAAAGTGGATGCTTGTCTCTAAGGGCTGACCCTGGCCTTCGGGCAGGTGGTTGTTTTCATTAAACCTACATGACTCGGGGATTGTTCTCTTCATTAAAGGCTGGCCAGTAATATGGGGCTGAGATGATTGTGCTACAGCGGAGGGGGGTAACTATAGTGGTTGGACAAGGCCTCTGCACTCATAATGAGACAAGCCAATAGAACAGAGCGATTACGCTGTCAGCACTCGTACCATTACACACCATTAAAAAAAACTGCACAACTCTCTGATTTGTGCTCATTATTTTTATTGGATAGATCTAATAGAAGTCTGAGCGAGACCAACCCCTGCATAGTAATCATTCCATAGTTATACCTTGTAGAAGCACATGTGGACAAGATGGGTGGATTGATAGCACTGAGGGCATTCAGTATTAGACGGACGATTCATTTGAGTGGAAAAGCCCAAAGCTGCATACTGATTCATCAGCGTTGTGGCCCTCTCTGAGTGTTGACATGTACGCACAGGGCCGCGTGCCTTCCTTATTCCACTTAATGGCGACGACACACTTAGTTAATACTGCTTTATCACACCATTGCCGCAATTAAAGAAACAGTGTCTGTTTCAACACCTTGCAAAATGTGACTAGTGGCTTGTGAGATTGAGACCCATCTCAGGCTATTAGGACAGCTAAGAGACAGGGCTAAACACGGATGCCATATACCAACAAGGGGTCCATAAAAGCAGTTTTGTTTTACCGTTAGTTAAGTTCATTACCGTCTGTCATATTCAAATGAGCCTTGAGGAGGCGTCTGGGCAGGCCATCCATATGCAGATGGAGGTCGGGGGGCTCTCTGGGACATGTCCCCAGAGTCCGCCGTTCCCCTTTTCCAAGTGAACCGGGATTTGAATCCCCTGTGGGCCTGTGGACATGTCGTGGCCCATTACCCGGCAGACAGGCAGGTCCCTGACTGGGGTCCTCCTCCAGACAGGCAGACTGGCTCGCTGGCTACTGTTCTGCCCCCCTCCTATTGTGATTTAATGGGTGGTCACAGGTGGCATTAGCATAATGATAAGAGATAGCGACACCTCCCTTTGAATTCTATCAGGGAGCCTGAATGCCCAGGGTAATGAAAGGGATAATTACACAATTTATATAGGGAGGGGCAGTGACAGTGGCACACAGCTATCTGGCCACGGTTTGACCCACCTAATTAAGATGCTGTCCCATCCATCATGACATCTCAGGCACAGTGTCCACTCCTGACAGGTTAAGGTAAATAAAAAAGTGTGGCTCAACACAACCCAAGCAAGGCCCCGATAACCTTCATTCATTTTTTGTTTTGTCAAAATGAGCAAACCCTACAGTATTTGCTCCTATTGCAATGGCAGATATACAAGTCACAGAGCCGTGCTGTTGCTCTGGTCAGCATAATTAACGTGGAGATCGTTTCCCCTGAAACAACATAATAAAGTGACTTCCAGCCAGCCTTGGTTACAATTCCACCCGACTGTCACTTCATTAAGTAATTTCAGGAAAAAACACAAGTGTTGAGCTCATCATAATGATGAATCATGCTTATGATAATTTTTGGACAACAAAGGAGTGTTTCCAAGACATAAGAGCTGTAGCTGTCATTGGCTAAATCAATAATACTTTCGCTCTTCATCCTTAAATATACATAGAAGTAAATGTACAGTGATAACTTATTATCAATCAATTAAAGTGGACTATTAAAAGAAAGGGATACTTTTGTTCCAAGAAAGACAAATAAAAAACAAACATGAAAAACCTCATTAAAACCCCAGCGACATGTAATGCATTTCGAAGCTATTCGTTGCGACCACGTACTGTTGTAGCTAAGCCTACTGACAAGTGTTTGAAAAGCAGTTCCATGCTGAGAGCAGTAGGGGTTAGAATAACAAGGCTGTGTAGATCGCTGCCTGGTTAACAGCAGAAAGATGACTAGCCCCTACGATAATGGTTAGGTTAAAGAAACCCAACGCTGTCCTCCTCCTTGCGCGTCCTACTGTGTCTCCTGCTTCTCAGCCCAGTGATTCACACATCAACCAATGTACAAATCTCCATTTCCCAGGCCAAACACGGAGGCTTCCCCGCTTCTTGTTTTAATCGCACCTTTGTGTGTCCCAGAGTATCCGAGGCCTGTAAGAACAAGTGAGGGCACGTCAACACACTTTTCACCATGATGTAGGCCTCTGAGTGTTGCTGTCAGCCATTGGCCATGCAAACCAGATACACACACACACACACAAACACACCCTTACACATACCAGCACAGACACACACACACACACACACACACACACACACACACACGTGTCCTGTGTGATGTCATTGCAGGGGAATGTCGTAACATGACATGGAGTGTTATGCAGTTGTTTTTCTATCACGATACTCTGCCTATTAAACAACGGCAGACCGCTCAGAGGCCGCGGTGTTAACAGCTAGCAGCGTCAGAGGAGGCCAGTCTACCCAGACAGGGTGCATGCCTTGTGTTTATAGTCGACACACAGAGGTGTTTGGGGTTGATCGACTCCAATACCAGAGTCAACACTGAGCACTTGCACATACTCTGATGTTTTGTTTGAACACTTGTATTGCAAATAAGCAGCAGCCTTTCTGTTTCGCTGCAGGCTGGCGTCCAAGGCAGGCTTGTTTTCTGTGCGCATGGCGCTTTTCTAGAACCATCATTCTGTTCTATGCAAATACACAGCAAACCTGTTCCTCTGGATGAAACACATTTTTCCAATGTTTGAAAATGTTGTCCTTTCAACTGGTAATTTGTTTTGTCTAAATGTGTATCTAAAAATGTGATCAAGCACAAGATTTGATTTCAGTGTGTTAGCATGGTAGCCATTTATCTAAGCATTATATCTTCCTAAAAAAAGACTATTGGTTTGAGACCGGGCCCTTCTCTCCCTTCTCTCTTTTCAAATTGGTAGCTGCTGCCTTAGAAGTGAGCAAGGGCCTTCAAATGCAGGCTGGGATTAGAGGAGAGCACAAAAGGAGCATTTTTTTTGGGGGGGGGCATGCCTGTCCTTTTTGAAAGCCTTTAGAGCCTTCAGCCATAGATCTTCGGCAGCTTACATGGGGCAAACCTGGCTAAATCTTGATCAGCCGCATCGCTCTGTGAGGGGTGCGTTTGATGGTTTAGAGCAGGGAGGGTTACAGAGACCTCCAAGGCTCGCGTCTCCCCAAATCTGTCTTTCCATTGGTATGCATCTTATACAATGGAAGAGGGAGGTGGGGGGTCTCATTAGATGCCAGAGGGGGCTACAGTGGAATTCCTTAACGCAGATGCAATAGCGATCCTCAAAAGATCAAGGCTGGCCTGTTTCAGAGGAGCAGGTGACACACAAACACACACAATATGCTAAACAATGAATATGGACTGAATTATAATTTCATTCAACAATTAACTTGAATACAGTTAGAAGTATGAAGGAGCAGATAGGGGTTAAATATCATGCTCATGGATGCAAGCCATGTCAGGGATTGAACCCATGACCTTTTGGCTGGGACTCAACCACCCCCACTTACCACTAACCTATCCTGCCCATTCATTCCAGGTTTTTCGGAGTCAGAATCTTAATTTGTCTTATTTTGTTATATACTTGTTTTGTTCTGTTCTGTATTTACAAAATGTGGAATCATGAATCTCCAGCATGCCACACACACAGAAAATGCTCCAGGTGGTATGTGTCTTTTGACGACAGGAACCTCATCTTATGTAATATCCTCCCTTTAGGAGACAACTTCCTTGAAATAACTACCAGCAATGACAAGTCGTCTGACTATTTTGAGGATCCCCTGAGCACCGACTGGTTTCCTCACTTCAGTTTCATCACCAAAGACCTGGACTGCACCGGCTGAAATAGACTCCCTGGGGGACGTTGCTTCCTCTGTCATCTGTCATCACTTCCTGTCAATGAAGAGGAGGTAATGGCAGCACACAGGTGGTTCATTCAGGGTGGTATCACTGCCAGGCCTTGACAGCACAATGCAGGACATTTTGTGATCAATTATGGTAATGTTGATGTATATTGTTCTCCTCCTTTCAGTTACAGACTATTGTGGTTTTATATGTTGTTGTTATTTGTTATATTGAGGACCAAACACCATCACAAATACCATTATAGGTTTAAAGTAACCATCTACTTATTTTCCATATTAATACTGTGAATGTGAACACCCCATGCCGTTCTAATAGTCTTTATAATCTGGTGTCCAAAGGTGACATTCCCAGGAATAATCAGTGTAAAACAACAGTAGTTGGTCCAATAAAGGATAAGCTAAATTAAGTGAGTATTAAGTGGCCCATGTAGGCTATAAATATTTCGAGTTGTTCACTTAACCATGTACTTACTGTAGGTGTCACTTGAATGACCTAACCTGGAAAGTCATAAATCAAGGCCTTAAGTGAGAGCGAACAGGTCAAAGGTAGAATGATCATCTGCACGGCTTAAAGTGGTCCCTGTAAGCCAACATGGCTGCGTATTGGCAGTTATTCAGATATTTGTTCTGCTGCACTGCACTTAGAAATTGATGTTCCATGAACCCTGGATACTGGTCTCATAATGTCATGCTCTGGAATTTAAGGAAAGTGATGAATGGTTGTGGATTTATTAGCTAGTATGGGTAGCTTTTATGGGTAATTGTTCTTTGTATTTAGGTTTCTTAATTTAACAATGGAGTAATTATTACATATTGTAGTATAGATAATCAGGATAAATTCAGGTATGTCATAAACATTTGCATATTAGTTTTATACTGAGGAGTGAATTACAAAAATACATTGGATGGATCTCATAAAATAATAAAGTTCAAATTAACAGTAACATATTTTATTTTATTAATCTATCCAAAGCGAGAATAATGCTAACAACATTGGTTGCTACAAAGATCTACCCAATTCATGGGACCCGTCTATAACAGCGTGTAAAACCGCGGTGTGTTGTGACAAAGGTCATGGATAAAGGATCATCTGCCCACATTTCCCTAATGTGGGAACAAAGGCTTTGTCAAAATATAATTCAGCGATAGAGGGAACGGGGGATAAGTTACATTGTTGTGGGGATAGGTTTTCCCAGACAGAGCGATGTGAAGACAGGCCCGGGTTGTGGATTTACTGGGGCTCGTTCTAGTCCGTTAATCCTTGTCTCTCTTTGAGTCTTTCAGCAGGTTCCTCAGCTGGCAGGCCTTGCGTGCTTTCAAGTGGTTGCTCTTCCTGTGCCTCACCTAGACCCATAATTCCTGTCCCTGGTATCCAAACCTGTCTGAATCATCTGCCACTGGAGCCTAGAGCAGTGGTTTTTAAAGCGGGGGGTCGGGACCATCCGCGGTGTCACAAGATGTTTTCTTTTTTTTCATTTCTTTTCTTTTCTTTTTTAATCAAATTTCAAATTTAGATTTTTACTTTTTACTTAATCTAGTTGTATCTTTAATAAAATGTGCATGCATTTACATTTTTGTCATGGTTATTTATATTGTATTTTTAATATGGTCAAATTTTTTATGCTTTGTTGAAAGGAGTTATTCATAGTTACAATTACAATTACAACAATTACAATTAACAAACAATAGTTTGCAGCCCCCAAACTACAGTATGACCTTATTTTTCATGTCATGGCTCAAACTTGACTGGTCTAGAGGAGGTAAAGATGGTCTAACAAAATCCTGAAGTAGTGTACATGTACAGTACATTATAAACAAAATGAATTAATTTGACATTTCCTAGTAAAACAGCATATTAAGACAACACGCAGGAGGCATCTCATTTGATCCTAAATCCTTCGCTCCGTCTGCATCAGAGAAAACTCAGCTACAGTAGCTAGGTTTATGCAAGTTCACCGAGTTTTTGGATTTTACATGATAAGATTATTGATTGGAATGTCGACCACGTCCTCTCAGACTTGACAACATAGTCACAAAGACATTTCTACTTTCCAGAAAGGGAATGTGATCAGAATTGGAATTAAAGTCATAGTAAATCATCGTTTTTTTGCATACTTCATTTAATAGGTGCATAATTTGACATGGGAAATGAAAGCATTTTGATTTCTGCCTATAGTCTATCTCTAAATAAGCATGAGAGAACAAAAAACAAAGACTTTTCACCTGTTCGGCACAGGTAACAAGCGAGCAGCCATGTGTTGAGATGAGACATGTTCTGTATAAAATAATCCATATGTCCGTCCACCCCAGGACACAGACCCCTTGCCGTTATCAGCCCATACGTTGGGTTTTGTCATGGTCTTGGATGGGAATGATGAAACTGGACCAGGTCATGCTGATGATGGGCATTATCCTCAGCTATCAGATGTACACATAATCCTTTTTAAGTGTCCCTGTCCTGGCCCGGCCTCGTAGTGCCTTCCCCAGAAGCTGTCATCGTGTTGTAGTCTTCAATATTTAACTTCCTCAAGAGATTGAGCCGTAATATAAGAAATCGCCCCTGAAAAGCCTGCTGACTGCTACAAACAGATGTGAGATTTCAGGGTGGATCTGGGCTGTAATCAGCCCGGGCTATCGTGTTCTTACAGGGCCACACTATTCAGTTCCATAGCAGGTTTTCCTGCTATGGAACTGTTGTATAATATGGGTCATGGGTAAAATACAGTAGAAAAAAAGAATGCGGTTTTACTGTAAATTCACAATACAAGACAATTAGCCTAAGAGTGATTTCATCAGCATGCGTCTGACAAAATTGCTTAATGTAAGGCCTGGAATACTTTTCTTTGTGTGCGTGTGCGTTGTATGGGTTGCCCTGTCCTAGTGGCCTGCTATCAGTTGAGGGGATCTTTCTTAATGGCTAATGGAAGGAAGGTTTCACACCTTGCTGAGTGCAACTTTAGTGATCCATCACCGCAGCTCATGTCACTTCTGTCACTAGTTAGATGCACCTATATCCCCAGTGGACGTCCTCTATCAGCAGGCCGGACGCTGCGGGGCTCTGCAGACCCCTCTCCATTCTGTGTGCAGTGTCATTTCTAAATGACGGAGCTCAGTAAAAGACTACCACACCTAAGTTTGGCACACAATATGCAGTTTTTAATCACGGTCAGTAAAACAAAGAACTTTTCAGGGGTTTGTTTCTGAATTTTAATCCAAAATTGAAATATTACATTTATTGAAAATATAGATTTTGCCTTTTGGTCTGATTTTCTGTGTATCTTTTAGTAAAAACTATTTGGAGCTCATACTGTATGCAGTGTCTATCCCTGCATTGGTTCAGACAACTTGTGGATCATTTGGTTTGTCACGGTTTGCTTTGCATGCAGTGGGAACTGGATTAAGCAAACTCCAGCTCCAACACTGGGTCCCTTCAATTATGACCCAACCTTGCCTTTGGATGGGTGGACTGAGCCTGAAACCCATCATTATGGGTTTAGCCCTGTACTGCAAGCAACGGGGCCACCCTTACACAGAGGCGTTTTGGCTGGGACTAGCACCAGCCCTGGGGTCAGGGGCCCCAGAGCAGGTAGATGATATAGACTGGAGAGTATGGGCCCTGGATTGGCCTGACTGATATTCATAGGGGCCAGGTAAATGGGCCCTTCAGGCAGAAGGCACTGGAGCATTGCAATTCTGAGAGCATAGAAAGCTGAGATGAATCGTTGTATGAGAACACTGATAAGATTTAAGCAAATGGATGTGCTGTCTTTGGGGTTTGTCAAATACACTAACTGACAAACTGCAAATTGGAGCTCCATTTGTGAAAATGCATGATAATATTTTTAGGCCTACTGTGTATTGAGAGATTAATGTATATAGACATGATTGTATATTTTTTTATAAATATTGATTTTATTCATCCTTAGGGATTCATAAATGTGTATTTTATTATAATAATTCCAGATACGTTTTAGAATAGAATTTATTTAGCCTATGGAAGCCTATTTAATAATTTTTTACGCTATTTAGGTGATGGGGATTGCTGGAGACATGTTTCTGCGTGTGAGAACCTCTCCAGTTGACAAAAATCCTTTGTTTGATCAATGGCTCTGCATCACAGATAATAGAGCAAAATGCGGCCTGAGTGATAATTTGTTCCAAAATTCTTGGGTCACAATATTTTTATTTGAGCCCAGGAGGGGATCTCCAACTAGTGCCAACTTCCATTGTATCCAAGCCAGGGGCACAAAGGTTTAGTCAATTCGTTTTCTTTTATTCCCGACAAGAGAGCGTATGAGTGAGTTCAATTATCAACCAATTAATAGGTGTTTCTTTTTATTTATATGCGTTGCTTTACTGCCTTCTCGGTGTTATTTCAAAATAAATCAGGAGAAGAGTGCATAAGCATTTTCTTTTTTTTTTCAATGACGAAAGAACAGGGTTTTTTCGCTTGTTCTTCGGACGGGCGCACACGCACTACCAATGCATTTGACGTAGGCCTCCTATTTAGGCCGCGTGTGAATTGTGTTCTCAGGGGCAACGAATTACCAGGATTCTCACACGAAATACTTCCCACCCTTTTGCGTGACGATTTAATTGGTAACAAATTGGTGGGCTATGAATGAAGGTAAAGCTTGCATGGTGAATGAACATGTCCAGTGGATTTTAATTTTGAACTGTAGAAGAAAAAATTATGAGAGTGTGTTTTGAAATTTGGTCAATTAAATGTGACAAGCGGAAAGATCTGAAATCGAGAATAGCCTATTTTATAGGCCTATTTTGGTTTCAGATGAGGGTTCAATTGACTTTAGATTTTGTATGTTTAAAAAAAAAATCAAACATATTATCAATCTATTAGTTTATATATTTATTGGTCTGGCCTACAGTGAATGAGTGATAGTAGAATTAATGGAAGGCAGGCCAAACACGCGCAGCGGGGTTTGTAGATTACTTCATACGCTCGATTTAACTTTAAGCTCTCTGTAATAAACATCCCAGAAACGCGGTGTTATAAGACAAGAAGGATAATACATTTTGGATAAGTAGGAATCACTTTTACTCAAAATGAATGAAAGTCCATGACCACGATCAAATGTTTAACTAGGCCATGTTATGCAGCAAATAGGTTTATAGGCTACACATTCCAATGTATATAGACAACCTGTGTTTCTTCCTTTTCTGCTTCATTTATTAAATTGTGAACAGGAACATGGTGGTTATGATCCAGGGTTTCACACAGTGATCCAGGGTTTCACACAGTGATGTTTATTCAAATAACAACAACGTTTTAAATATAACACAGTTCAGTCTAAAATACATGCTACAAAGGTTTTTTTATGAAAATAATTTCTGTACATAGGCCTAGGCTACATGTGCCATCATTTTTAATACTTTGAAAAAAAATGTTGGGTCAACCAAGCAGTTAAAATAAGAATATTTTAAGTGAGGCTTCATTATTTTAAGATGCGCAGGCTAAGTCTGTGGTCAGATGAATTTAATTATTTTATACAATAACGTCCTTTTTTACAAATGTACAATAATACCGGAGCTGCGTCAATTCATATGCCTCTTGCTTGACATTAACGCTACCGTAAATCCGTCAGATATAGGCCTACTGTAGACCTAAATGAATTCCCATCGCGTGAAACAGCTCTAGTTTCTAAACCTCTGTTCCTTCACGACTGTAGATGAGGTTATTCACACTGAAGTGGTTTGAGAGCGGGTTGCCGAGGCCTGCGCTGCTCTGTACCGACGCGTAATAGCTCATTCTGTTGGTGGCAAGGTGCGTGTTGTCAGAGTTCAGGGGGGAGATTAGGGTGGGTGAGTAGGAGCCAAGTCCAGACACGCTCTCCCTGCTTTGAGACAAATCCCCCAGGTGTCCAGACCCGAAGTCTCTGCTGCCTCTACTAGTGCCGTTATTGCTCCCCACCAGCACCGAACTCATGTTGGACACAAAGCTGTTGAAACACGGACTGTGCTCGATGGACGGGGACGGAGAGGACTTGGATTCGGTGGAACTGGGGGAGTTCTGTAGACTTGGGGGAGACGAGCTCATAAGACTGGCTGTGTCCGAGATCTTGTTGTCCTCCGACTTGACAGGTAGAGTCGTTGTGTTATCCCCGTTTAGGTCCGCTCTCCTTTTTCTCTTTCTTCTGAAGTTCCCGTTGTCGAACATCTTCTCACAGTTTGGATCCAACGTCCAATAGTTGCCTTTGCCTGAAAATATCAATGAAAATACAATGTTAACACATTAATCGAACCTAATTGCTTTTATATGCTATAACTGAGAAGCAGAAGTTATAAATTGCCCTTGCACTTACCGGGATCATCTTCATCGCGCGCCACTTTTTTAAAACAGTCGTTAAGTGACAAGTTGTGTCGAATCGAGTTCTGCCACCCAGCCTTGCTCTTCTTATAGAAGGGGAAATTGTCAGCTACGTAATGATAGATCTGGCTGAGGGTTAACTTCTTATCTTGGGCATTTTGAATCGCCATAGCTATCAGTGCCGAGTAGGAGTAAGGAGGTCGGACCATTTTGAAGAGTTCTTGCTGACTGGATATGGAGAGCCAGCTCAGGTCAGCGCCACCAAAGCCCGTTGGAGGCGGTAAGAACTGCCTCTGGTTGGTTCCGTATCCAGACTGGATGTAGGAGGATCCGTTGCTCCCAGACAGGTAGGGAGGGGAGTTTATGCTGGGTCCGTTGAGCCACAGGTAGGGGTTAGTGGATGGAGTGGTGTATTCTCCCAGCCCGTAGCTGGGTGGGTGAGCCGGTGGCCTCTGTGGGTGATGGTGAAGGTTCTGTTGGTACATGCCGAAGTTGTCACAGTACACGGCCATGTCCAGGAGCTCCTGTGCGCTGTGGTGCTGAATAGGGCTGGGCTGTTGGTTAGCTGGCTGGTGTCCGAAAGAATTCATAATCCGTTCGGATGAGGACCGCGTCTTGACTTCTAACATGAAGAAAGGCGATTCCTTAAACGTCAGCTCACTCCGCGTCTTTCCGAGTACTAAACTCATCCGCAGGGGAGGAGTATTTATGCGGAGCGCACAGGTAGCCCATTGAAGGAACTTTTGGGATGGTCACACCCATTTTCTGTCATTCCTCCTCAATAGGATTGTCTTGACCTAATCTCCCTATCAATGAGTACCGATACCGCATTGGATAGGCTACTAAAAGCTGATCTTTATCTGATGTTCCAGGGCAGATTCTTATAGATGTTCTTCGCGTAATTACGCACAGGTTATATTTTAAAATACGACCACAAACAGTTTGTTTTTAATCACGATATTTATACGGCCAATAATGAGCACAGCCCCATGTTTTCACCCACTATAAACCATTATATATTCACGCATGCCAGTCAATAACGTCATTCTCATTCTGGCGGGTAACGTCTCAACTTGTTTGGAATCTCTGAACTTTCGCGCAAAGATAAACATAAACAACAAAAGCGCGTGGCGTTTATATAATCTTACTATCTTCTTGGAGGGAATGCATTTCAATAGGCCTGTATACTTAATGTATACACTCTGAATTGCTGCAAGCGTGATATCAACAAACGTGGCTTCTGAAAGAAAATCCAGCAACGCATGGACATCAGCGCCTTAAATTAAAGTTATTGTTAGGGGGTTTAAGGCTGATATTGGAATAAGCTATATCACGTACGTTTTCGGCATATTTGCCTACGTTTTAAGTAGGTTTAACTGCTTAACTGTTTCTATTACGAAATTGTAAAATAACAATTCACTATAAAATTAGGGGACCCTTAAGGATCTATATTTGTTGTATGGACATATAGGCCTACCTTTGGCTATAGCCTACTTCTGCCTTCTAAAAAACCCTATTGGTTGGCTAATAAACTTTCGATGGAGATAAAAACTGTAAAACTGTAAAATGCTAATTGGCCACATCGACAGCTCAAATTGTAACTATATGCCCCCGTCAGTCACGGTGAATTGGCAGCATATTTTCCTATAGGGTCCCGTTTTAAGTAGATTTCACCCGTTTACACTCGTGGGCTGGGGAAGGAATTGTTACGCACTATTTAGTAGCAATATGCACAATAAACCTACTTTTGTCGTGATGGGCTACAATCAATGAGGTTATCCTCCTTGCTGTGTGCGAGGCGAGCTGTCATCGCGTCAGTCAGTCTTCTGAACTTCTATGTGAATGTAAAAATCCTCACACAGAGATGAGAAAATACTCTATATCGATAGCCTAACTCATGCACGCACATAATCGCCCAATATGTACCAAAAACCCCTCATTGAAAATTAAAATAAAGCCCAAAGAAACACTTATTCGCCTATGTCGCCAGACATGGATGGCGGGCTCTGCAGGTTTCTGTTAAAGGGAAGTAATTACCAACGGGCGCGCGTCTTCTACCCCGGACTAATCAGGCGAGCATTCCTTTTCTGCATGACCTTGGTGGAATTGGTTGGCTCTGGGGTAGCCTATTGTCCAGCCGCAGACTGTACAGAGGTAGAAACCCTTGGACTCCACGGGAGAAGTGGCATTTAAACCCAACAACCTGTTTGGTGACTGGCCCAGTACTACTGCTAATTACTGTGAATTTGTGTTAGGCTAAAAACATTGAATAAATTAGGCCTACTACATTGATGCCATAGGGCCTGTCAAGATACAAAATATATTGTGATTTCACCAAAATGATGTGCTAAAATAGACATCTTTAAAATCAATTTAGAGAGGTAGGCCTAAATAGGCTACTACAGCCTACCAAATATTGTAAATAGATAGGCCTATAGGCCAATCGAAAATTTGGAATAAGGAGGCACAGGGGCCAGGATTCACCTAAACTCAGCAGGGATTTAGCCTACCGAAAATTACTGGTGTAAGAGGATGGTTAACATTTACTTGGGCAGAGTATGCATAGTGAAAACATTTCCATTTAGATTCCTCTACTATAGCCTAGAAGCCTACTGTGCAGATAGACGGTGTGAAGTAGACTAGTGTGTTATTAACTCAAAAAGCTCTAGAACAAAATATTGTGTTCAAATTCTAACCATAGACCTACTGTATAGCCTACTAAAACAAGTGATGGAGAGAGAGAAATAATATACAGTAGATTACCAGTAAAAAGTTTGGACACACTTTCCCATTCACTTGAATGTGTAGGCTATTGTATATGCTTTATATAGTAAGATATTGAAAATACGAGTTAAGGGTATGATCCACCACTTTTAGGGATAAAAAAAGAGTGGGAATAAAGACTGAAAGAGTAGAACAATAGTGTGTGTAGGCTATGTCGAGCTCTAGGCTCATCCACGGGGCCTACATATCTATGTCTGATAGTCTATTGTGTAGGCTACCCTCTGATGTGTGTGAAACGTGTGTCTTAACATGTAAGTTAACTTTTACGAATATTTCATTATTTAACTAAACTAACAGAAAATAGTGATTTCAAGTTTTAATTTAACAGACAGTCATCACACGTTGTAATGATAGCATAAAGTAGCGTAGTCTCTATACCGTGAGATAGCCTACGATTAAAAGTGTCTGCCTAATGGCTCAAAGGTGCGCGTGTAAATAAGTGAGTCTTCTATGAACATGTTTAATGAACGATGCTGCCACCTTCTGTTTGGAATGCAGATAGCAACGCAAGCATGCCATAAAAGCAAAGCAGGTAAAAACTTGCAAAACAAAATAAAAGAATATAACCAACGTATATTGTCACATTGAATAAATTGTAAACTGCAAAAAACTTGGACTATATTCTTTGCAGCAGAACAGGAACCGGCGTTCTTGTGCCCACACGCGCACGACCGCCCATAATGCGGGACCGACCGATCGATTAGGTGTGGGCAAGCCAGTGGGCTCACATGGGTAGGCCTATGCTACTCAAGGTTCCCATTGTGACTATGGGAACCTTGGAGGCATGCGGCTCTACAGCATCGATTGGTCCCCGTGTCCGTTTTTATAGCAATTACCACTGTAGTGACGTTTCACCACATAGACATACATAATCCTTATGGCTCAACTGCCGAAACCTTTGGAGCTCGCTCTTAAATGGTATTTTGATGTCCAAAGTCACATAAAACAGTTGCTGACGTGTCTATGAATGAGAAAGCTAAGTCCCCCGCCCCGACCCATTATGGATAACTACTGTATGTTATATCGTTCTGCATAACGTTTAGACATCTGTGGGTACAATAAAGGCAGTTCAACACTAACAGTAAAGTTCTGGTGGCCATGGTAACCGCAGGGATAACGCGCAGTACTATTGTGTTCCAAACGGGGGCAGCATTGCCATGCCCTTGGCTTTAGTGCGGTTAACGTTACCTTGTTCAGCATTGCATAATAAACCAAAACCTCTACCACACGAATACATCATACTGTAGGCTACAGCTCCACGAGGACACATATTCCAATCTGCAAATCAAACAAACTATCAGTGTAATTTGAATCACGATAAATGCAAGTGTAGAATCATTCCATCCATTATTAAGGCTACTTCCTGAAATATTTCTATATTGGCCTACCCGTGTTTAAGCATACAGTCTATATGGTTTAAAGCCCTTTATTTCACTTCTATCTTAATAAAAGTATACAGATTTGAAAAGGTCAAAAAGAGGCAAGTTATAGGCTAATTATTATGTCAAATGTCAGCATGGCCGTGTGAGCTCATAATTAATCACATTTTGCCATTTAACAGTGTGAACTCTTTAGAAAACTGAGCCTGACTCCCCGGCCAGTCTGACTCAACAGCCTGCAGCTCATTAGGCAGATATGAAAAATAGGCCCATTTCCGAATACAATTGTCTCCTTTAAAAGTGCTCAAAAGTATTTCTCTCAGTCATTTGCTTAGCTGCAGTTTCTAGAAAATCGTGTGAGGTGAAACCAAGTGGCTCGCCTTCATCCGCCGACCTCCTTTTTGTATTAAATCACCCCCTCGCCCTCCCCGATCTGTTGGATGGTCTCCTAGCAACGCATCTTACTGATTGCCTGGGAAACACCAGCGGTTCATAATAGCCTCAGCTAATATAGATCACCGGCCCTAGTAGGTTCTCAGTTTCCCGTCACGACAACAAGACTCAAAATGTAACGCGCAGTATGTAGCCTACTTTTTTACCGCTGTTGCTGCTGTACACAAAATGATGTGGGACGGTTGCTCTCCAATACAGACTAGTAGCGGGGCTGGCCGTGACAGCAGCTCCCGATAAGACAGTGACGGAGTGTCTGTCTGCTGTGTGTAAAGTAACTTGGAGGCAGTACAGGAACTGCATTTAAGTGTTCAATCAAAGGTTGGCTCACAGCGGGCTGTAGGTGTCAACAATAAAACTCCGACTCTGTGCATTAGCAGCTACGTACTTGGCAAAGGACAGGTCCGATTGCTGTCTAGGGAAACAGGACTACACTGTATTAAAGAAAGATTTTGTTCAACTGAGAGAACAATAATATAAACCTATAAATGTATTTATATTCCGTGGTTGAGGTGTGTAGTGTGTGTGTCTGGTTGAGGGGGGGGGGGTAAGATTGAATGGACCCGGATAAAAGGGAGAAATTGAATGAATAAATGAAATATTGAATGAAATTAAATGTGTGTGTACACCGCCTTGGGGTGTTGGGGTGTAGGCCTATATTTTCATCCAGAACAGGCGGTGTTAAATATTTAATTGCTATTTAGCCTACTTCATCTTTGTGTCATGTCAACACATAAATAAGCCCTTCAGCCATACTAGGCTATGATACATCAAACAGTGGAAAAAAACAAATACTGACTACAGGGGTAGGCTATGCCATAAAGAATGGAAATCATTAAAAATTGATAGAATAATAAAAACAGTAGGCTACTTATTTAAATAGCTTAACCCAATAAAAAGACTACACTATAATTTTAACCTGTGTGCTCATAAAGCGATCAAATGCTTCAAATTGACATTGTTTATGGCTGTGTAATTTTGTAAAAAGCAACTTTACATTTTAATTAGCCTTTTGTCTAATCAATCTTCTACCAAATGAAGAGGTTTTCATGTTTTTTCAAGACTAAAATAGTTGCTTATTGAAGTAGAAGCCAGTAGAATAGAGTTTCTCAATACAAAAGCATTGTAAAGTTGCTCCCCCTTAGAAATAACGAGAAACAACATTTGAATTAGGGTAGAAAAAAGAGTGAACATATCCTTATCCATTTTAGTAAATGCCAATATGTTTTATGATCATGTCAGTTTTTTTAAGGGAATGGGAGATAATTGACAGGCAAAGGTTAACTTGTATTTGACTTGTTTCCATGGCACTCGAGAAACTCGAGTAAAGAGTACGTTTAGATTTATAAATACTTTATCAGCAACCCAACCTCTATATGATATAATAAACACTACATCCATTAGCCTACATTCATTAACAGCTAAAAATATATAAAAATCAATGCTTCCTCCCATGTTTATGTCTAAATTTACATAGCAGCAGAACTCTATCTGAGGAGAAAGCCCATGGTGTGTCAAGTTGTGATTGGATTGTGTATGGATAAAGATTTATGGAAATACCTTCCTCTTTTATCATGCAGACGAGACATTAACAGAGAAGCGTGCGCACTCCGGGCAAATGAAAGTGTGTCAAGGGGAACAGGAAATACACACAACATTATTTCGGGCAGATATGACAAATGGCACGGCGCTCGGCTGTGTTGTAAATACATTTCTCCTGCCCAGAGGAGCTAGTGCTTACAGCTTTCCCCCAACAAAGCATCTAGGAAATCCTCTCAATTAAGTGATGCGTTCCCATATACTGTGAGGAGAGAGACGGGGGGCGGTGGGTTTTGGGCATAATGCTTGTGCACAAATCACTGAAAGCCTATTGAAATAGCTCCATGTTAACTATGTTATATTACCACGGCTGAAATGTCTCATTCCCATATCCTTTTCCAATTGCTGTGCTCGATTCTGCGGGCGCTGGGCTTACTTGATAAGTGAATTATACAATCAGAGCCTTTATCCCCACCTCATAATTCTGAGAATAAACTCCTCCTTGGAGTAAAATGGATGAGCAAGGCATAAGCCTAAAGCCCATGGTCTATCCTCAGGCAACTGCTGACTAGGCCTTCACCTGGACTGACTGCCTGCCTGCCTCCTCTCCTCAGAAACTACCATCAACTAGGTAGGGGTTAGACATCTTGCTCTAGGATGCTTACAAGTAGGCTGGGCATACTGGGGATTGAACCCCTGACCTTTTGGTTGGGAGGTAGACCACTAACCTACCCTAACAAACTCACTGTACACTGTACTGTACACACAAAAGTTAAAGAGAATAACAGGTTAAAATGTGTGGTATGATGGTAAAATGTGCATTTTTATTGAACATTACTTACACAGTTTCTGTGTGTTGGGCAAGCAATTTATCATCGAGACAGATAATATATGGTCAGATCAAGGTCGCCGGTACAGGCATCGTACATTCAGCAGGGGTAGCAGTTTCACAACAGTGATAGGTTTTCACCAGTAATGGATTTTCCTGTTTTAATATTTACATAGACGAAGGTACAGGGAGCATAGGTCATAGGTCAGCATAAAGAGCATGGGAAGAAATAGAATAGATCAAGGGGACGCCATCATCTTAAAGCTACAATGGTGATAACTCGGCATATTGGCGACACCATCTGGTCATGAAATGCAACTGCACTATTAGGTTTTCAAAGCGCTCGCATTTATTTTGAATTTCAGCTGACCTTTTAATAATTTTCCCCACTGTTACAAACCTATTTGAGGTATAGCTTTGTCAACGGCAAAGAGGTAGAAATCAGAACTTCCTGTTATTTATAATAACAGGAAGTTTGAAATAACAGGTCAAGGGGTCAAATAGATAGATAGATAGATATACTTTATTGATCCCGAAGAAAATTAAAGATTCAAATGCTATGCTATTGGTTTCACTGGCACTTGGGAATTAATTACAAAACGAATAGCAATTAAAAGCAGCTTTAAAGTCTGTTATGATGTTCTTGAAGGCTTTAAGACATCCTCTCTCTTCAGAGTAAGTTTTACCTTTGAGGCAATAAACGGAGTTTCTACCACAGAATGAATCGTCTTGGCATTTAACAAGAGCCACGTGCCGCAGACACACATTTCTAAATGTGAAGCACAAGATCAGAGCACTGCAGGCTTTTATCTGTGAGGAGCCGCAATGAACTGTCCCCCAACATCAATACAGTAGCAACCACCTACAGTACAGTACAGGCTATTGTAAATGCGTTCTAGTGGTTGTACTCCCCTGATCACATTCTTTGGGAGAAAAAGTTGTCATTCTAGATGACTAATTAGTGCCGGAGCGCTTCAGAAAGCCAAAATCCAGGAGGCGCACACACACACACACACACACAAAAACTCTTCAAACAACAGCTGCAATAATTTGAGCGCTTCACCGCAGGCAGCCACTCACCCACTCACAAGACATCAGCAAAACAGAAGTGTTGAGGCGTATGAGCCACCTGGGGAACTTCGCTACCAAGAAGCCCTACAAGCCAGCTTTATGTCACAGACCCTGGGACCTGTAAATAAACATACCGGGTAACATTAAACAGCAACTTGTATGGGAGTTAAATGCGGCAATTTTTTATGGCACCTCAGAAGCAATGTTTTACAAATAAGTTTACTTTCCCCCAGTCTGTCCTGAAGTATTAGTTCAGCTACTGGTACAAGATGAGCACACGCTGTGGTGGGTGAAGAGGATTTATGCTGAATAGTGTAAATATGTAAAGAAATCAATTGAAATCGAAATCGAAAGGATCCTGTGAATGAGAACTAATTATGAAAATCTAAATAAATAGACGTGACTGAGAAACTGCAGTACTAAGAATGAACCCTAGTGGGAGATTACCCAACCTTGGTATGTTCCTTTCTACCAGTTTTCTCTCATTCATTAATATACCACATTGGCAGGTTTCTCATATTAAATTTGCTGAAATGTCACAATTGTATAAATTGGATAACAACATACATAGAGTCAATATATACATAAATAATACTGCTAATTGTTTCTCAAGCAACACACCAATAACATATCTTTGGTATGATTTGATGCTAGAATTAACCTAATAAACCACCGTGTTTATTAGAAGCTGAAACGAGGCCTGCATACCAATTGAGATGTTTTGTAAGAACGCACGCATCACAAGTTCTGCTGATAAGTGTCATTTGAGCTTTATATGGGGCTCCATATTCCACCGAGACCAAAATTAATGCACTTATTTTGCAACTAATTAAAAAGTGTAATTCAATTTAAATCTGCTGCGTTACAGATAATAAAACATTGACAAAACAGTAAAAATTTTAATTAGCATATGGTGTCAGACTAGCTGTCAACAAAATTTGCAAGAAGAACTATTACAGTGGAAAAACTCCGTGTGACGAAAAATATAAATTTAAAACAAATTTTCTGCATTATTACACCACCTAAACTCTTGAATTGAGACAAGAAACAGCGACCTTCACTAGTCTAGATTAGTTTGATTGAGGGCGCTATAAAAACCTAAATAATAAAATATTAGCAGTTTGAATTAAACTGAAGCTCCATGCGCTTTTTTTTTTAATGCTCAGTTTTTCAGATGACTTTCAACATTTTCCATAGAAGCAGATGTAAAGATTGCAACATACAGCTGGTGTCTGTGTTGGCTCATCTCTGCAGTTAACCTGCAGTTAAGTTAGGCTACATTTCAGATTCGGTGTATCGAGATAGAAAAGGTGACAATATACATTATGTAAATTAGATTGCATCAGCCTATATAGAAAATTATTCTGTGGCACCGCCAGCATAAAACTTCTGTTTGTTGACAATGAAGGTATGCATTTTGAAAGCTGTCAATCAACAAGGAAGGAAGCCCTACATACTGTATTACAGCTTGTTTAGGGTTTCAGAAAGGTGAAAACATTTGCATGTACTGTATTCACAGCACGTCTTGCAGCAGAGAAAATAATGGGACAAACAGACAATTTAAAAATACTTACATTTGAACGTTTATTCAGAAGTCACGTCAGTAGCGTATTGGGAACAGTCAAAAGTTATTGAAATCCAAGGTTACAGCATTCTATAGCAGGGCCTATACCAGGGTCATTTGGATGGAGCTAGTTACAGTATATGTGCACTCCAAAAACACTAACCTAACCGATAATAGTAATGATTGGTACTCAAACATCAACTTCATACAGTCCCTGTCAATTCAAAACTTAAAAGCCCTTTTTTCAGATATAAATGTCAGTTCATAATGTCATGTTAATACAAAAAGAGTCACAATAAAATCCAAGTACAAACCCCCCCCAAAATGAATAAAATAAAATCATATATACAAACCTCTGTACATGCTGAGACTATGAATAGTTAGAAAGGAATTGTGTTTTTAATGAAGCTATGTACTCTCATAACACTTGAGAGCGGGTCAGCGTTAGAATGCCTTTGGTCCGAGCGTCGACGCATACTCATTTCGTTAGAGTGTGGAAGTGGCACGGTTAAGCTTACAGGCGGCGGCGACACTTTCTCGTCTGTGACTACTAGTCTGTGCAACTTGTTTCCCCCACGCTGGGCTCCGGAGGCAAAGAAGAACAAGGAAGAGAGGAGGTGGGATCCAATGAGGTATTCATCTTGTCAAGCTGGGAGAGGTGAGTGCGTGGGTAAAACAGCAGCAGCATCCAACAACTTTGGGAAAGGCGGCTATCTTATTTGATTCTGCAGTGTGTTGCTTGGTCGTGATATGCCTTGCGCGTGTCTTTGCTCACTGTACGATCCCTGAATCGATGGAGGCTTGTTTCTTGGTCGTCTTGGGAGGAGGGGGAGGAGGAGTCTTGCTGGGCAAAGGAGGTGGCATGTGCTGGGAAAGGGAAAGGGAAACAAAAACACATTGAACACATTGTATTGTATTGCATTCATTAACCGGCTTTAGGGGCGGAGGCAGATCCCCGTACCACTCACATACATGCATGCGTGCGTGCATGTGTGGGCTTTGAGCAATAGTGTGTCTTATATGGAAATTAAAAACACAATGATGATGCAATACCTGCTAAAATGCAGTTTTACTCAACCTAAGGATTTAATGGAGACTAGAGGCAAACATACTTACAAATGATGTAATGATGCTATAGGTCTAACAAACTACTTAGTTTGTACAGTATAAACATTTCATTGACCACAGAACCCCTCAAATCATGACTACCTCGATCCTCAACATTAACTTCTTTTATGTATAGGTCATACAAGTGTGGTAAAACCTTAGCATTTATGTTTTTCCATGAAAGTATAAAACCGCTGTTCGAAAACTGACTCTTTGTCTCTTCTAATTAAGTTAATTTATTCAAATTGAATAGTGGTCACTAACAGTTCCTGTCTCGTCATAGAAAAAGACCAAGACACTGACGCTTGGCATGCCAACACGCACACCGCATTAAAACGGGGTTATGCTGTTAACGCAGCTCTAAACATCTGCTCTCACGACCTTGCCGCCTCCCGCAGCTCTTCCTGGCGCTTCATTCACCGGCTGCGGGTCGATGACAGCAGATAAACAAGATTAGCCAAAAGGAGGCTAGCGAGGCCGCGCGGAGAAGATCTGCTGATTAACAGTGGGAGATCTCCTGATGGATGCGGGGAGGGAAGCAATCGACCAATCAATCACGACTGCGCTGGGCCGGTTCAGAAGAGCCAGCGGAAATAACAGCGGGGCTGGGCGCACTACTATCTGACAGACACCTCCACGCCTCTTAAGGGCGTGTTTGACTAAATAGCAAAAGCAAAATAGCGCATAGGTAAATGTGCATACATGCAAGCACGCTGAGCACAAAAAACACAAAATCGTGCACACACGCGTGTGTGTGTGTGAGACTCAGTAGATCTTAATGTCAAACCGAGCGGTGTTTAAAGTGCATGTCGTTGCAGGTCAGCCCTCTGTTTCATTAAGGCGTCTGCTAAGGAGCGGCTCTCGGGCCCTAATTTATAACACCCACCCTGTGATGTGGCGGGGGCGGGGGGGGCGTGGCGGGGCTCGCCAGGTCTTGATTATCCAGCAGGTTGCCGTAGTCGCCCGTGCTGCCCTTCACCGGCAGCGGGGGAGGGGTCCCTCCCTTGTCGGGACCGCCCATCCCGTTCAGGTCATGGCCTGTGTCAACACAGAGGGAATGTTTTAGAAAAGGAGAAATTCAGATAATACCTTAGCTATGTTGTGAGCAAAGGTGGAAAAGGCCCTGTAGAGTCCTAGACAATCCAACCAGATCTCCTGCAATGCTTTGCATGTGTGTAGACACTCACACAAGATCAACTAACTGGTGTTCAACCGTGGCTGTGGATCAAAGTATCTGCGAGCTCCAGCTACGTCGCGTTCCCCCTTTAGGGCGGTTTCAGGAAGTCTTGTTTCCTTGGCAGGCGTTTTTAAGTTGAGGAACTGACAGCCAGTGATGTCACAGTGTGTTTACTGGAGCTTCAACAAGCTCCAGTAAACACACTGTCACGGGCGCCTGGTTGAGTTTTAAAATGGGGGAGCAAACTTGGAAAGATACATAATTGGCTGGGGGTCTAATTTCCTGCATTATTACCTAAACTCTTGGATTAAGCCAAGAAAGAGCCACCTTCACTTGTCTAGATTAGTTAGATTGAGGGCACTATAAAAACCAAGAATGCACCAAGAACAGTATATAATTGGTTGACAAAACATTACAAATATACATATTAGCAGTTTGAATTAAACTGAAGCTCCCTGCGCTCTACGGGGAAAATATTAGCCTACGCCAAACTCCCTTTAAGAAATATGACATTAAGAAATTCCTTAGGCTATGTGTCATTTCTGCAGAGTGCTTTGGAATTAGCAATCTGTATAACTATGTCTTCTTTGTGCACAAACTGTTTCACAAGCACAATGTTGTAATTAACAGATCATTAGATTATTATTTTTTTATATGCCTGAACATTAACTAAGGGCGTTTTCAGACCTGAAGTCCAGACCAAGGTCCAGACTCACTCTTGTGTCGATTCATGTATGCTGTGGCAAACGACGGCGACAGGTTTGACTGACCCAACTCAAAGAGTGGTGCAAAAATATGTTATTTTCTTACTTGTTTTTGCAAGTTGCTGAAAATAGTAAAGGGGCCAGGATAGTCTAGTGGTCTAAGTGTTGAAATTCCAGCCAGATCTTGTCTTGGTCTTGGGTTTGAGCCCCAGAGTTGGCCTACCTGTAAGCATCCTTGAGCCTTGAGCAAGATGCTTAACCCCTATCTGCTCCATGTAATAGCACCATGTAATTGTAAGTCGCTTTGGACAAACGCGTCTGCTAAAATGACCTAATTGTAAATTGTAAAGTTGATCATTGATATAGGCTGCTTAAATATAACCACCTGATTGCGGGGACTGTGTGATGATACGTTTACTTTTTAAAAAAACAAAAAGTGGGGTAGCAAAACCATGCTCCCCCTAATCGAATAACGGGGGTGCATTTGCTCCACTTGCACCATTGCTCAGGCACCTGCGCACACGGTGTAGAAGTGTATTTAGAATACGATGGAACCCGATGGAGGTAAAAAGTGATACATTTGGTTTATTAAATATAGTGACCAAACTATCAGGGTGAATATTTAATCGCAAATGTCAGGCGTGTCGACTCATATGACGGAGGTAAGTGCAATATCACTTTGCATCTTGGGTCGTTGTAGCCCACCTCTGCCAAGTCACGAGAGTTGTGCCAGGTTTTACTGCCTTTAATGTGCGCCCAGGGCTTGGGGAAAATATCCTGTATCTGGGTTGTTGTCTGGGAAGCTTCGAGTGCCTGTGGAGATCGTAACATTCGGAGCAGTGGAAAAGGTTGACTGAGAATCCAATTCAAGGTGACTGTTAAGCGCAGGGCCATTTAAAGCAGCACAGATGAGGACACTCATCTGTGCAATGACTTTGCAATGCCTGGATTGGAGATCAAACCGAGGCGGTATACTGACGCAAGAGTCAGGACACAGCCAGGAGAGTGGCCACCACACAACGCACCAGGCTGGAGAACACTGTGAGGTGTGTGTGTGTGTGTGTGTGTGTGTGTGTGTGTGTGTATGTGTGTGTGTGTGTGTGTGTGTGTGTGTGTGTGTG
>JAOEHI010035361.1:0-23340 GCA_025447815.1 Percopsis transmontana | reverse complement strand
GACATGTTGAACAGGGGATCCGGTTGATGCATGTTTTGGATTGTTCGTTGTGGAAACGCGTTGGAATGCACAAAAATGTCATGATGGGTTTTTAACGCTGCTTGGTAGCTAGCTAGCCTCCATCTAGTCCCTAGTGTTTTAACGTAATTGTAGTGTTCCCTTGTAGTGTTCCCTTGCAAAACGGGGCGTTTGACAATGTAGCCGTCTTTTCTCTCTGCTGGTTTCAGTATGAGCGAGACTTAAATTTAAGACTTATCCACTTAAGTCTTAAATTTGTGCTTAAAAGTCACACACTTGGGATACCGTTTTACTCCGGGCATAGGGGGGACTTGGAGGCGTGGGTGTTTTAGCCATCCTGAAATATTTTAGGCACAGGCGCGCAACAGAACGACATCTAGAACTTTGATCAAACAGGAATCGTATGCGTGGCCATCTTTTTCAAAAGATTACCAAACAGCTATTTTAATCAAACAATTCAGACACACCACCAACACCTTCTCAGACAGGGTTCCCACAGTCACCCCCTACGGCCTCACACAGTCACCCCCTACGGCCTCACAGGGATACTTATAAACAGTCTAAACCCCCACTAAGGACAACTATACTAACTATGCAACAGGCCTCTATAACCCCCCTAACAGAACTGTTTTATAGCCAGCTATAACACTCCCCCCTCACACACACCCACACACACACACACACAATACCCCCTCCATGTATATGGGTATCAATAAAAACACACAATACCCCCTCCATGTATATAGGCATCAATAAAATCAACCGGTGGCCGGAACAAGGAGTCATAAATTATGATGATTTGACAAGATACAGGATATCAAAAACATTTTAATATCAAAAGGTAATAAACCTGTCACTTTTTAATCCAACAGTTTGAGTGAAAGAGCATTGTTATTCTCTCTAACTACTGTACCTGAGGTATCACAGTGCAGCATATCTGAGACGATGGTAAAGAAAACAAATTCACTAGTCAACGATTCAAATTATAGTACACAGTTATTCCACTTTATATTAACTTTATATTACAGTAAGAGAGAGATGTGATCTGTTGTTTGATGCCAATCATCATATAACCTTATAATTCTAAGGTATTTGTGACCAACAGTTTCCTATCCCCCATGTGTTCTGTGTGCCATTTATATCTTTGAAAATATTACGATATTATATTATAAGATATAATATTATAAGATATACTATTTACATAAAGAAGTATTCAAAACACATTTTTGTGCATAATATGCAGTGCATATTAACACAATGTTCCAGTTTTAAAACATCCAGCTCAAACATTCTATTTCAATATGAATGCCACATTTTTACTTACGATTTCCTATTTCCAACACGTAACAGAAACATGTAAATATAGCACAAAGAAGGTGACTTTATGTTTTGTCAGTTGTCATACTTGAACAGACAGACACATGCAAACAGTAGTGTGCAACAGAGAACATGCCAATGTGTCAGTTTTACCTGTGCCAATAAGTGAACACCACATAATGGTTAACTATATTAAACATTTTTTGTGGCCAAAACTTTTTTAATAGGCAGTGGTCTTGTGTACTGACTGTAACACATTATTGGCCATAAATTTGATACATGAAAACAGAAAAGATTGAAACTCCCATAATTACTACTTGATTGCTAATTATTATTATTTATTTATTATCAGATGTCAGATGTATTCATTTTATGCTTTTATACTGACCAGCAACACAGTATGTGTTGCATAATTGAACTATGCTATGATGTGTCCCTAATGTAGACTACCACAAATTAATCCAAGTTACTAATGGAAAATAAATTATTTAAATTGAATTGAGTTGAATTTTATCTCCTGGATAGAACCCAGATTTTCACAATAGGTGATTTTTTTTTTTAAGGCAGATGCCTTTTGTGTTCCCCTCTATCAGCACAAAGCACCTGGTCTTTTGAAGTCTTTCCAATTGCTAATTCGTTCAGTATTTGTGTTGGTAGTGGTAGCTATTATCTTGGAGAAAGCGCAACGACTGTAAGCCACGGGGAACACGTGAAACAGATTCCCATCTGGAGGATTTGTGGGTGGAATCTTCAGATATCTCATACACAATCCCAGATATACATCCTCAATGTAGACAGCTTTAACATGCCTGGATGCCTCCACAAGCTTTCTAGTCAGGTCTAAAGACAGAACGTAGCCCAGGCCCAAAGCATACGGTGGATATTGTGATTCAGGGAAAATATTTTCAGGTAGGTACCATTTAGAGTTTGGGTCTCTCAAAACCGCGCCTCCATGTGCCACCAGTCCAGTCATGTAGTTGTTTTTTGGAGCTTTAAGCAGCATGTTGACCAGGTTGTCCACATTAAGGAACATGTCTGAATCGATCTTCATGATGTAGGAGGCACTGGAGCAGTGAGAGCCCATCCACTCCAACATCAACATAGTTTTAATAGTAAGGTTCTTGTAGCAGTCCACAAAGTCACTTTGCAGCAGGTCATGATGTTCACCACTTTCCTGTAGGACCTGATGTTGGATCTGCTTTGCCTCTTCTCCCGATGGGAGACCTAGCAGGAAAAATAGATTCACCACTTGATCGTGGAAGACCTTTTCACTGCCCCAGGTTGTACGGATAATGTCGCGGTGTGCCCTGTTTTGGGGTGCCACCGGAACCACCAGTACCAAAAATGGCTTTGATTCCTTACATTTGTTGGGCTCATCTATAATGAAGTGGTATTCATATGGGTATTCTACTAAATGTGGTCCTGGAGACACATAAGGTATGGGGGTTGGCAGCAGAGTAGTCCTTTCTTTCACTTGTGTGACTATATTTTCTATGGACACTGTTGTGGCTTCTCCCTCTGGTTTGGTTGATTGAAGAGAAGGGGAGCTGGATGCGTTGTTAAACCCAATGGTCACTATTAGGAACGCAGAGTCGGTACTTACAGTTAAGGATGGCACATAGTGTGCACTTTTGAATGCCGGCCACCGTTGCTGACCCTTATCTGTCTTCCACCATTTTGGGCTCCAGTCATTTGCCATTTCCATTATGTTTGTGTTGTACAAAAGAACAACTGTCGCCATGATCAGAATGAGGCAAAAGATATGATGCCGTGACAGCCCCAGGAAGCGGCCACTTTCTGGCGCCTTCCCTCCAGCCACCTTTTCCTGGCTAAGAACAAATAAGGGTAATTTAGACACCAAGGTCTCAACTTACATGGATCTGTTTCACACCACTATGAAACAATAAAGAAGCTAATGCACTTGGTTTCTTGTTTTACCTATATTTTTCAGTCAATATTCCTTTTATATATATGGTTCATTGTATGCAATAATAAAACAAAATATTTGTATCAAATGACCTATCCAAGAGGTAGGTTTATGGACAATACATTTACGGTAAAGTGATATCAGTAACAGGGTGACTTGTGTTTCACACTTCCTTAATAATCTTGAACATCAACATAGCGAAATTATAGCCAGTTCTAATAACAAATCGAATTAATAAAAAAACCATAGTAAATAGCATAGTAAATAAATAATATGTACCTGAGTCGTCCGCTTTCAAAGCCATTTTCTAGCATGTTGAGACTCCTGTCCATACTGCTGTGTGAATGACTAATATGAGTGCAAAATGGCACAGGTCCTGACTTGTGGAACAGGTTTTGCCGTTTTAATCCAATCCATGTTTACACATCAACTGCTCAAGATTAGAAAGAGCTAGTCCACGACTGGCAAATGATTGATAAGTTCAGAAAACAGTGAAATATTACTATTGTAGCTTTAAAATGTAAAGTCAGAATTTACCAAACGGCTGACCTTTCAGAATCCTGTGCTCGCTGCAAATATGATGTGGGCTTGTTGAGTGCACCACCTCCTTATATCCTGCTCAACCAGTCTGACACTGGAGACTAGCTAAGTGTGTTTGAAAGGCATTTCTCTTGGGTTTCCAGGTATTACCACAGAGGTATGTAAATCATTACATGTATCCATGGTGCTTATATCTCCACCTGCATTGGAGCCACACCTTTTGTGTAGTGAGTTACAGATCTGCCTCAGGTTTATATGCGGGTGTGTGTGTGTGTGTGTGGAAGAGCAGATCTCAGTATGTAAATGTTGTCAATGTCCCAAAATTTCAAGATTCTATTATGATGTTCAGTTTACATTTTCACTGGGGTGAGATACGATAGCACATAATGTGCTATCGTACCTCTTTGGGCAAGAATGACATTTTGGAAATTGATCCAATTAGCTCCTGGAAGATATTTGAACCACAGGCATTTAGAAAGCGAGAAGTTATGGCTCTGGGAACATTAGACATCACCACGTGCAGATATTTGCATAAGCACTTCCTCCAAAGGTGTCTCACACTAGATGATGGCCATTTACTGTACATATTATGCTGCTTTTTAATAAAATGTATATTTTGTAACATTGACTGCCCAGTTGAAACCTACAGTGCACATTCAATTCTATATTTTATATGTTTAAGAAAAGCTTTCCTTATTGTCACTGCAGATAAGAAGAGAGGCTTTCTCTTTAGGGTTTTTCATTCTGTTTTTGGGTTGTCTGAACTAAATATAGTGTCCAAAGCTGGATTGAGTCATTCTTTTTGCAGTAATGCAGGTTTTTAATTTTTTTTATCTTAGATGAGTTTATAAAAATGTGCTATGTTTGCTGCAATGCTCTAATGAAATGGTTTATTTGTGGATGGTGCCTATGCAACAAATTGCACCTTGAATTTAGAAAACATTGAGATTGACATATACATTTACAGCATTTGGTAGACGTTTTTATCCAAAGCGACTTACAATCAGTACATTTGTCAGTTGAACTGGTTAACCACCAGTTATTGCAAGCAAACAACATTCTTATAGAATAAGGACAGCATAATTTCATCACGGTTGCTTCACTTGTGCATTTTTCAGCACATTATTATCATTCAATCCCCAAAAAAGTAATTAATTGCTAACAGCCTAAATACCTGCAAAGTGCTTAATATTCTAAGATCTGATCTAACAGAGTAGAAAAGAGAGGAGAAGGAGGATTTTTAAAGGAACTAGATAAAGGATTATTATAGAGGACTTCTTTTAGTGGGATGAGTGCTATGAGCTAGAGAGATCGGTGGCCCATGTATCAAGGTGGATTTTGAAAAGGTGGGTTTTAAGTCTCTTGCAGAATACTGGTAGTGACTCTGCTGTTCTGGCTGCTGCAGGAAGCTCATTCCACCACTGCGGCGCAAAGACAGAGAAGAGTTGAGAGAATGGAGGTACCAGCCTGCCAGCCGAGGTGGTAGATCGCCTGGGATCTTACCATTGCTTTGAGGTAGAGCGGGGAAGTTCCTTTTACTGCCTTGTAGGCCAACACCAGTCTCTTGAATCGGATGAGGACTGAGATGGGGAGCCAGTGAGGATGTCAGAAGATTGGGGTTACATGGAAGAACTTTTGTTGGTTGAATACTAGACGTGCTGCTGCATTTTGGATTCGTTGTAGGGGTCTGGTAGCGGAGACCTATAATCCAGCGAGAAGAGAGTTGTACTAGTCTAGATGTGAGATTACTACAGCTTGGACCAGGAGCTGTGCCGCTTCATTTGTGAGGAATGGCCTTATCCTTCTCATGTTGTAGAAGGAGAATCTGCATGCTTGGGTTGTTGCGGCAATGTTGGCTGCGCAGGACAGTTGGTTGTCCAGGACAACTCCGAGACTCTTTGCAGTTGAACTGGACATAGTGGTGTTCTCCAGCGTAATGGACAGGTCCACTTGAGGACAGACCTTTGCCAGAAGGTAAAGTAGTCTTTTCAAGGTTGAGCTTGAGGTGATGGGAAGACATCCAAGCCCTGATGTCAGTGAAACATTGCGATCCTAGTTGTGATCTGAGAGGTACAGTTGGGTGTCATCGGCATTGCAGTGGTAGGAGAATCCATGTGAAGAGATTACAGAGCTAAGAGATCTAGTGTACAGTGAGAAGAGTAAGGGTTGATGGTAATTATTAAACCATATACAAACTTGAGACCAATCCGTACTTGAAAGTGCTAAATCAAGAAACATGTTTATTCAACAACAATGCAAAAATACCATGTGCGCACACAGGAGAAGACGTTAGCTTCGCATTAGCAATGCTCCACTAAACCTCATTCTGAAAAACAATAGGAGACGCAACTTTAAATAGTTTTAAGATTCAAAGACCTGGTGGTTTACCGTGTCGAATGCTGCAAACAAGTCTAAGAGGATGAGGACTGAGGTGAGGGAGGAGGCTTTAGCAGTGTGCAGGGCTTTGGTCACCATGAGAAGAGCGGTTTTAGTTGAGTGAGCAGCCTTGAAACCAGACTGGTGGGGGTCCAGGAGGTTGTGTTGTGAGAGGTAGGTGGAAAGTTGGTTGGAGACAGCGCGTTTGAGTGTTTTACATGAATGAAAGAATGGAAAGATACTGGTCTCTAGTTCTGGGTATTGGATGCATCCAGGGTTGGTTTGTTAGCAGTCTGACTCTAGATGTTTTAAAGGCAGCTGGGACCGAGCCTGTGACCAGAAAGTTGAGGAATGGTAGGATATAATTTAGGATGGCTTGGAGAAGAGCTGTAGAGATAGGGTGAAGTGGGCAGGTAGTGGTCCAGTTGGATACAATCAAGGATTGTATATCTTCTGTTGAGAGGGCAAAGAAAGTGTTTAGGTTACTAACAGGCAATGTGGGAAAGGGAATACAGAGAGGGGCAAAAGACTGACTAATGTCATTCACTTTCTTCAAAAAGAAGGTTACAAAATCATCAGCTGACAGGGAGGATGGGGGAGGAGGCGTGGGTGGTGTGAGCAGGGAAGAAAATACAGAAAATACACCAACCCAGTTTCCTGGGTTGGTGGCGGTTGAGTGGAAACAGAGGAGGTAAATTCAGAGAGGAGGAGGTGGTAGGATGTGAGATCCACATGCCAGTCAGATTTTTTCCATCAGCTGCTCTGAGCTCTGTTCTACAAGCATGTAGAGGTTTCGACAGCCATTGAGTAGGGGGAGAAGATCGCACTGGTCTAGTAGTAAGCAGACAGAGAGTTTGAAGATGTTAGAGAGGATACGAGAGTGGAGGCTGCCTTGTCTGTGGATAGGGGAGAGAATTGTTCAATCGATGGTAGTAGGAAGAGTACAGCAGAAGAGAAGGATGAGGGAGAGAGAGATTTTAGGTTACGATGAGAGGTGATGCAGGTGGACGTAGGGGGGGCCGAGAGAGGATTTTGGGGGAGAGAGAAGTAGACAAAGTGAGGGGGGTAACCGATTGGTGAGCAGGATCTGGTGAAGATGAGATCCATAATGTTTCCTGCCCTGTGTGTTGGACGAGAAGGCTGGGGTCGACGTGTTGGTCGATGTGATCCAGGTTTACGTCGAGGAAAAGGCGAGGAAGTGCAGAGCCTTAAACGAGGCATAGGCAGAGATGGTCTTGGTTTTTCTGACGGCCAACTGGCAGTTCCAGAGTCCTCCAGCCACGACTAGGGCCACAGCAGGCGATCGGGTGGGTGCAGCAGATATTTATATGTCAGGGCTGAAGTCTGCGAGCACATGTTAGTACAGGAATGAAGAACCATCACATTATAGCAAATGAGAAGGAGGAGCTGTAATAGAATTTTTATTTAACTGCATACAATTCTGTGTTTTACAATTCTATGTTTAGACAGCTGCTTTGTTAAGGACACACACCCATTTGGCATGCTTGTGAAAGGGGGCCTGGTATGTTAATTGCATCTTGGTTCCCCTCATCCCTTCAAGTTTTTTACTATCTCCTATTGATAAGGGTGTGCCTTAAGGTGAATGTTTTCTTTTCATTTGCCAGTTTGACCTTTGACCTAATCACGTGTATAAAAGTCTTGGCCCCATCCCTAGAGGGTAGGACATTTCACAGACAGACAGGCTTGGAACTCTGTGTGTTAACATTTAATTGCAATTAAATTACATTACAAAGACCATATTTTCTCTTGTTCCAGTGTGGTATATTATTAATTTTCCATAACAGAGCTATAAATACTAGTGGGATAGGTTTTGCTAATGCCTTCCTCAGATGACTCCCGTAGGAAGACTCCCTTTATCTTTGTGAACCCACTTGTCTGACTCCTGCAGGAATAAGTTAAGTAAAAGTTAGCAGCTAGCTAAATAACGCTATACTGGACAGCCTGTAAGGGCCCATCCTCTTTCTATTCAAGTTAGTTTCAAAGCTAAGCAAATTGAAACTGTATTTCAATGGCTGGCTAACAGCTGCAATTTAGACACAACAACAACAGAGCAAGCAACTTAACCTAGACACGGCAGTGCTACCAAATTATTCTACACAGAATATTAGAAGCTACTTACAGACTTGGAGGACAAACAGCTAAACTTGGCAGTGTATTGACTGCAAGTGGCTTGTTTTGCCTGCTAAATACTGGACAGCTTGTTGGGCCCCACACTCTTTTTATTCAAGTTATAATTCTTCTACATTCTACATCTAATATTCATAAAACATCATAAAATAATTATGACTAATCAATGTTATGATCAACAGAGTAATCACAATTTTTACAAATTGGTCATTCCTAAAGTCTGGGCTTCTCCTTCTGTGATGAAAGAATGTCAGAGGTAGCAAAAGACTGGAAGAAATAATGTATATATTAACCAACAAACAATCAGCAAATTAAAAACATTCCGTTAAAATGCCTTTATTTGAAGGGAATAACTAAGTAGCCAAAGTAATAATTAAACCCTGTGTTTTGCATGAATGTGGCCCATTTAACTCTCAGTTTGAAAGGTCAGAAAACTGCAAAGACTGTGTTAGTTTCCTGACAATGCTGCTAGGCCCAGACAGTCAGTTCTTTGTTTTTTATTATAAGATGTGTTGGTGCCTGCACTGGGACAGTGCTCTCATAGAAGAGCCTTGAAGGAAAGACGTTATTTTGTACCTTTGTATGTTGTCCTTTTTATTGAGTAAACAATATGTAGAATAAGCAAACTGTTTAAAGCTGCTGAAATCATCAATGAATTCTGCTTCAGCAGAATTAAGCAATTCCTGGTTAACAGTTAACTATAAAGGTACTCCTTAGTAGTTATCTAACTCATTAAGAATGGACTGTTGTGACTGAAGAGTTAATAAGTAGCTACTATATAGTAATCCATAAGTTACTAGGAAGAATGCTAGCTATCAACTTCAAAAGTAGAAGTAAGTTCATCCCAAAAACACAGGATACACACACAGGATACACTTGTCAAGTAAACCAGTCTATACTTAGTGTGCTTGAGTTTGAGTATTGTTCCATTGTGTGTGTTTTTTGTGTCAATAATAAAAAAAATTTTTTTATCTTTCTTCATAATAAGCAGAGGTTCTCAAACGTTTAGACTTGACATGACGTGACATCGCTTTTATCAGGGCTGGGGATTAGCTAACATCAGCTGCCAGGACCACTTTCTCTGGCCTGCTAGAAACGGCATAAGACTGGGAGCTGATATGGGGAAGCAACTTAAGTTCCCAGAAACTGTTGCCACAACAACGCTAAGGCCAGACATGCTGCTGATTTTGGAAGTCTCCAAGAACTCACTGTTCCCTGGGAGGACCGCATTGAGGAGGCCAATTAGAGGAAGAGGGCAAAGTACCCTGAGCCACCTTGTTTCAAGGTGGCAGTGGATCAGGAGAGTAGAGCCGTGGGTGGGATAGTGCTACACACAAGCCTGGGATTGATCAACCCCAGCACGGTCGCCTGGGTGAGGGTGTCTGATTGTTGAAAGACCAGAAACATGACCCCAGGAAACATCACTGACAATGTATCCAGGTGCATCATAAGATGATGTATGTTGAAAGTATCATTTTTAACTTTCTTGATATTAAGCAGAGGTTTAGACCTGTGAAATCACAAAGAAAGCGATGAACCATTTATTTCAATAGAACAAAATAACAACATTAAAGAAATATCACTCAGAGAGTGCTGTTGCTGGCTAACACTGGAACAGCTGTGTGTGATTCGGTCATAGACACAGCACCACAACCACAGTAAATGCTTTAGAAATGCTTAACTAGAATGGTGTGTTGATAAGTTACCTCAGCATCGCTTGTTGATAAGAGACTGACACTAACCGGCTTGTGGCATAGCCTATGTGTCTATGGTTTGTGGTGAAATTACGCACTGAATAATGAATGAACATGATACTTTTGTATATTCATGTGTATGGTTTACATGTCGTGATGTTAAATATTGTTGTCTGTTTCTGACAATATTGTGTTGATACCCCAAAGTGGCCACCGATGGCCTCATAGAATGCTACTGTAGCAGCCGGCCACGATTTTTAAAGACAAATCTGCTATAGTAGGCTATAACCTTCATTCATAAAATAATACCGTGCTGGTTGATACATGACTCTGGTGACAAGCTTTATCAAAACGTCACACCCCCGTTCTGCCATGCCGGCTGTCCCTTTTACCCTACGTTCACATGGACGCCAAAAGGGGGAGACACCCTTATTGATTGGATCATTTGTTTCAACGTGTGTCACTGCTGCCTTCACTTCCATTGGTAGTCGGCGCATCGCATCGCTCATTATTTGCATAAAATAGAACTCTAGTCTATTTTCGCCCACCTAGTTGGCTTTGCAACGGCCATTTGTCTGTTGTTCCTGTAAATCACTTAACTTTCCTTGAAATTTAATAACAGCTGGTCGATTTGTCACCCTATTGTGTCGTCTGTGAGAACATAGGGTTACACAGACATTGTTCCGGCTCTGTGACTACCTTCGCTGCCAGCTCAGAGGCAGAACAACATTGACCCTCCATTCCACCTCCATACCTTTTACACAGAATGGCGAGGCAGAATTAAGTCGCAATATTCCCCCCTTGAAAACGCAGTGTAAAAAGGGCTTCTGGTTCAAACCGATATGGTTGCACCTAGGCTTGGGTACCGTTTACATTTGAACCGATATTATTTTGAGACACTGCCATGTTCCTACGGGGAGGGGTAAAGCCCAGGAGCTCTTAGAGAGGCGTGCCAGTCACTCGGCACACAGGTGTGGGAGGGGCATGCCCTGTCAGTGTACCATTGATTTCAATCACATGGGGAATTCCAGACACAAATCCAGATGTGTACCTATGTTATCTGTAAATAACTAATGCCTCCGTGTCAGTGTGGATGGTTGGCTGATAGTTGGCTACTTTTCTGTACCATTCTCAGAGAAGTGTGCGTGTTATAAGTTTGTGCCACACAGATTTAGTAGTTTTTTTTCGTATGTATTTAAAACGCACCCTATGAGGTCTGGCATGGTGCTAATGCAGACTGACTACAGTGACTAGCACGATGACAGAGAGACAGGCAAATAGCTTCCTTGCCAAGCACGAGTGAGTATTTTCCACCATTTGTCGGAGCACTCTGACCAATCTGCCATAGCCTCGTCGGCTATGCATTTCCATGTATTCCTCCCTAAAAATGACAAATTCCAAATTAAATATGAGCCTCTATTCCATACAGTAGTCTACATTCATTGCATCACATAATTTAACATTGTCACGATTGAGGACGCACTGTCCTGGTGGAGAGCACTATTGTACGAAGCATGGGCTCTCTGCTATGGAACACCAAAAGGGTCACAATTCGCCACAAACTGAGCATGTGTTAGCATAGACATAATATACGTAGACGCTTCATAGACTGATGATGCCTATTGGAGCTGACGCGCCCCCAGTGCATTTATTTCTACTGAGGAAGGTGTATCCCCAACTACAATAATCATAACTCCAAGTTTTACCGGATTTTCACACGGTTTGGTTCATTACAAACGGCAGGGATTTAGTTATGATACAGGATTCTGTCACACATTAAAAATAGTGCTTTCATGCTGAAAGACTTTGTATTATGCTCTTTAACAAAGACATATGGTAGGCTATGGCATATTGATACATGTATAAATGAATTAATTTTATATTTTAATAAAGAAACAAGTTTGATTGTTCATTTGAATTTATTTCTCCCTCTCTTTATAACTTCATTAAAAACACTTAAAAAGGTTTTAGTATCCAACATTGTATTGTAATACACAATACATCACTAATTCCTAAACATGCAGAAAGAACTAACAGTAAAAAACATGTTTAGCAAAGTCACTGTGATATTAACTTTTGTTTTACATATGAATCATAGACATCTGTGTTAGCATGTAGAGTAAAAATACACCTACTCTTTGGAGTTAAGATGGGAAGTTGAAGACAGATGGGGTCGCACCATCTCTAAGCCTTACAATCTGACCCGTCCTTTCCAAATCATCAGGCTTGAAGTGCTCACTACAGAGCTTTGAGGACTCAGTCGCAACAAAACCCTCCCGTCTTATAGCAACTTCCCATTGCCTCCTCAAGCCTGTATCACTGGGAAACCTTCAAAATGTGAAGAAGAAAAAAAACAGCAACAGACCATGAGAGAGAACACCAGTTCCTACTGTAATAACGTTACACGTAACGTTAGTTACGATGACATAATATTATAAATGGTAAAATAACCAAAATAATTGTTCAATCTTACTTGTGAAAGATAATCCCACGCGATCTGGTATCAATACTGCGCCGGTTAATGCAACCGTAAACTGCACAAAATACGGGCATAGTTGCTTGCTCTCCGTTAACTCCGATTGACTCTGGTGTTAGTCTGGAGCTTGAGTGAGGAGACCCAACCAATATGGCGGCGACGCTGGATTACGTTCCAGCAGTCTATGAGGAGTTTAGGTATATGTCTATGTGTGTTAGTACCAGAACGCCGTAAAATCATAGACTGTATACATACGGCGTTATGGTCGGAAAAACATGAAAAAAAAATTTTGGTCAATGGAACCCGCGTCTATAACGATACTCTAGTGCCACCACCAAAACGCTGTAAAGAACGTGCGTTTCCTTATAGTAAAATGAGCACCACCTGTTAATTTACATAGCTAGTAGTTTTGAACTTCATTCACCCAATCAATGACAACCAAGACCACATTAGTCACTACCGATTTTATGAGCATTTCACTACTGTAGTCTATTCTTTACGTTGCTTGTTTGTTTAACCCTAAATTATTTGGTGCAATATGTAGCCTACATAATACTTACAGAATACACATAGCATACTGAATGAAATACAAGTCTAAATTTAGAAGATGAATCTATTATGGGATGAATATCATGCCATGATTCGAAGCTGGAAAAAAAGCTTTGAAAGGTTGAAATCTAATAAGAAAGGTTTTGCAAGCCTGAAAAAAAATTCACCACAATGAGGGCAACATCTTTATTTTAATTCCCCTGTCAGTGAGGGCAACATCTCAATTTTAATTCCCCTGTCCTGGTTCCTTCTCCTTCTGTGGCCACATTAAATCTTAAAGAGCTGGACAGACTAGTGTGTCCAATCCATAGACTGTATAAATAAAGGTCCAATCAGCGACGATCCTTGTGCATAGGTAGCCTTCTGTAGTCAACTACCTTTTTCAGTTGTCGTTAATGTCATTGTGGTTTCAGATTTCTCGTTGCATCCGTTGCTATGTCAGGACTACGATGTTATAGGCCATAGCTTTTTAAATAGCACATTATATATTATAGGGAAACATCCAACAGGTCTGTCCAATACATCCATGGGTCTGTCTGAGTGTTCGAAAAGAAAACAATAGAGCTCAACAGCGTGGTTCAGCTTGGAATATGACTGTCAGATACTGTTCCCCCTCTGTTAGGAAAGGAGACTCACACATCTTTCAAATTCATACTGCTGACTAATTTCCCCACAACAAATAAGTCCTGTGATTTTCAGGCTGATATCATTAAATTTGACCATTTACAACAGGGGAAACGCATCCTGACAGCTGTGAATATTACTGTCAGATACTGTTCCCCCTCTGTTACATAGGAAAGGAGGCTCACACATCTTTCAAATTGATACTCCTGACCTATTAAAGTCACAACAGATAAGTCCTGTGATTTTCAGGCTGATATCATTAAATTTGACCATTTACAACAGGGGGAATGCATCCTGACAGCTGCGAATATTACTGTTAGATAGTGTTCCCCCTCTGTTACATAGGAAAGGAGGCTCACACATCTTTCAAATTCATACTGCTGACTAATTTCCCCACAACAAATAAGTCCTGTGATTTTCAGGCTGATATCATTAAATTTGACCATTTACAACAGGGGGAACGCATCCTGACAGCTGCGAATATTACTGTTAGATAGTGTTCCCCCTCTTTTACATAGAAAAGGAGGCTCACACATCTTTCAAATTCATACTCCTGACACACACTCCTGAACGCATCCTGACACACACCAACCAGACAGCACCTCCTGTGGGGTTTTTGCCATCAAGGTATGGAAAAAAATTGCCCTTTCTACTCTAAAAGCGGTGCTTCTCAGATAAACTATATATTTAGATTTGTATGTGTAGGTAGATGATAACTTGTTTTTTAATATCAGTTCATAGAGCTGCTGGCCAAAATTATGTGGCAGAGTTACGTTGGCAGATTGCCACAACTCGTCTTCGGGAATCTGGTAAGTTATATATTAAACCGTACCCAACAAGTTGTAAATGAAAACATCTTTGACTACTCAGGTTATTATCTCTGAAAATTACAAAAAATTAAATTGCCAGGGATCAGACTCAAAATAAATCATATTGTCCTCACAAATGTTGCCCTCTTTCAAATACCTTTAATTTTCCTTAACTGTGGGGAGGAAAATGCAGATGACAGTGAATAGACAGAGCTGACATGGATATTATATTCTATGTATAGAATGTGGTCCTGTGTTTGTATCTTTTTTAATCATGTACTCACGTAAGTGCCAGTATTTCACTTTCCCTTAAGAAGATACTTCCGAAGACGTCCCATCATGGGGAGAAAAAAAAAATCTTATGATGCACGTTTTGCCACTATTAATTTGTCTTTCCAAGTTTTCTTTAAATATTTCATGCAGTTAAAATTATTTTGCACTACAGATATCCTGTGATGCCTGTGGACGGTGGTTCCACCATGTATGTGTTGGAAAGCCAAAAACAGAGGACAAATTTGTATGTGCAGCATGCTGAAGGAAAGGAACTGATTTTTGATGTTTCATTTTTTTAATTATTTGGATGTTTTTGTTGATGTTTCTGTTGTTGTTTGTTGTTAAATATTGCAAATGTTGCCATTTAATTTTGTATTTATTGAATTTGAATAATAATTGTATGTTCTGAAAAGTAAGTATATTTATTTTTTGTTTAATGTTATTAAAGTATTTAATGCTTGTCTGAGCCTTCCTATGTAACAGAGGGGAAACAGTTTCTGACAGTAATATTTGTCAGGATGCGTTCCCCCTGTTGTAAATGGTGAAATTGAATGATATCAGCCTGAAAATCACAGAACTTATCTGTTGTGGGGAAATAAGTCAGGAGTTTGAATTTGAAAGATGTGTGAGTCTCCTTTCCTATGAAACAGAGGGGGAACAGTATTTGACAGTAATATTCCAAGCTGTCAGGATGTGCTTTACCAGCTATAATGGAGTTGGATTTAAGACAAATATGATAAAATAGCGATTTATATTTAGCCTATAAATGAATGAGCACACTTTCTCCCAAAAGTCCATAATATTCAAAATGATAAGTCTCTCACAAATATAATATATTTTATTTATAGAAATAACAGTAGTTGGTCGTGTTAATAAACACATAAAAACACAAACATATGTTCGGTTGTTTAAAAATATAACTAGACAGTCATGAAATTTGGATTTCACTTCTACAATACATCTTCAGATAAAACTCGCTAAAAAAGTCGATTTTGAACCTTAGTACACATTCTCCACAGTACTTAGGTGGTACGAGCACGACAGCTCGGGGGCGAGCTTTTTGTGAACGCGCTCTTTCTTCGTCTTTCGGACTATTTCGGACGCGGTTCGGGACTAGGGGAAACACATCTCGACGGGGGAACACAGCTCGATACAACACCGGAAGTATAAATCCCATTCATATTCTGTATTGGGATTTTGATTATGAGTCATAATTTCGTAACTATCCAATGCAGACTTACCACTAGCTACGAGATTGTGATACGATAGCATATGCTCCCGTAGAAGACACAAGTCTGTATGATATCAACCTTGTTTTAAGACATACGAGCCTGTATATCATGCTTAAAGCATTTTGGAGCAATGTTTAAAACCTTCGAATGTCATGTGGGCTACAGCTAGCTTTTAACTGCAAGATCGTTTACATTACGTTGACCAGAGCAACCATCAAGTTGTTACTATGCCCCTGTGAATCAATCAATAAGACTTTACTTATATAACGCCTTTCTTGCGAGAATAATTTATCAATAAAATATAAAATTACCATTAAATTAAATAAAAGCATAATAGTAGAGGAGTTAATTACGGAGGGAAATTTAATTTCTTAAATGGCGAAAAAGATTCAATGTTTTAAGAGAAGATATCTAACAGCTAAAAGTAACGGAATAAGAAAGGTAATACAAAAACAATTTTCGTATATGGATTCGTATATATACAATATATACACTATCTTCAAGAATATAAACACTATGAGAAGAATTAAATTCAAGAAGAAGCGCGCTAAACTACTGTTATGAATGGAAGTCCTTGGAAACGCTATCATTCGCAATGGTTTATGGGATGAGTAGTTCATTATTGTTTAAATAATTTTGTAGTCTTGTACCTTTGCCTTTTTTGCTCCGATTCAAATGTTTGATAGCCATGATTTATGTCGTAGCTGGTTGGATTGGTTCAAGGCTTAAAACTCTTTATATAAGGATTTTTCTAAATGTCAATGGGAAAGAATGGGAAATTTACTTCCGGAACCAGAGCCCTTAAAAAAGTTGGCGGTCACTGTTGAGCTCTATACAACATGGGTTGGCAATATGCATATAGTATGCGGTGAAAAAAAGGATACGATAGTGGACTAGCCCCGTTAGTGACATATAATAGGTGCAAGCGAGTATATTGCACCGGGGGAAGGTATTTAGTTTCCTGAGTAAAACTGGGTTAATACATAGAATGTACGGATTAGAGAAATGTGAGTGTGTTTCATCGCCAGATGATGGCAGTAATGCAACATTGAAGATGCCGGCTGCCGTAAAACGCCGAAAAAGACGTAGAAGAAGAAACCTCGGTGCTATAAATACCTCGGCCTCCATTACGCTGTCTTTTCTTAGTCCCTCTTGCGGCGAAGGTGCAACGATAATCGGTCGTCCCGAATTCGGGTTCATCCGACACCCTCACCAAACCGGCTGAAACGAGCTCAACTACTACTACAACAACAGCAAAATGCCTCCTAAATTCGACCCCACCGAGATTAAAGTTGGTATGTTTTCCTGGGTATAGTTTCAGAGCCATAATAGAGCAGTGCCGCCACAATTATGAATTTATCAGAAAACTTTTGTTTTTATATTTTATATATTTAAAAGAAAATTGCTGTTAAGTTATGTAGTTAATATAGACTTCATATAAGAGTGGCCGGTGGATTTCTAAGATTTGGAAAGACTATGATAAAGAACCAGGCCGGAACTCGGCCAGTCACGAGGATCTTCTTGGCGAAATGTCATCTAAAGTTAATGTCGGGGCTCCAGCATGAAGTTAAGCTTTAGAAAACATACGTTTTTTTTTTTTATCACCTGGACGCCTTTTCGAGTCTGACTAGTTATCATGACGTTTAAATTGTCATAAATGGGGAATAACCAAGCTCTTAGATGCTTCCCATGGTCATGAAACCGCACATGGCTAAGATGATATGTAGCTATCGATGGTAGGGCTAGTCATCTATTAGTTTAGGATACCGTAAAAATGTCCACTTCCACAAATAATGGCACACGGGTATGTATAGGCCTATGTAGTTTTCGTGCTTATATTGAATGGTTCACATTGTCTAATTATCAAAGGCTTCAAAGAACTCATTGGCCTAGTGCATGTTAACTTAGTCTTTATTGGAAAAATATTTACAGTAAAATGTTACTATCAGACACTGACCATTATAGAATTCAAGTTCCACTCAATTGTTATGGAAAGATGTTTTTATAATATAGCCATGTGTTAAACTATTATGCAGTAAGACACCATTATGATTAGTGACATCAGTAGGCTGGACATGTTGGGGATCAAACCGAAGACCTTTCAGATTGGAGCTTTTTGATGTGTATTGGTGGGCACTAGTGGAATTAAACTAGTATTGCATGTAGAATTGATGCCTTTTAAATATGTATATAACCAAAGTTATGGTTGGATGAAAGCCATTTGTGTCCTATGACAATACTCTAATGTTACTCAATGGGGGTTTGCACACCAGTTGTGTACTTGCAGTCCCACTTTTCAGCATATTTCGATTTGGTTGATATTTAGACATTTTTACAATTGACAAACTTCCAAATTTTCATAATGAATCTGAAATGAAGGTCACTTTGCACCATACACTCGAAATGAGTCATCTGTGGGTTTACTTGCGGTTTTGCTCACATCTGGTATGTTTACTCCAGCGGAACATACTAAAATACAAAACTGTTTGTTTCTTTACTTCTAATTCCAGTGTACATGAGGTGTACAGGTGGGGAGGTTGGCGCCACCTCAGCCCTGGCCCCCAAGATCGGACCTCTGGGTCTGGTGAGTATCACGTCTCGCCTGCTCCTTATTTACAGCCTCCCGCCACTATACCAGTCTGTCACAGTGACTGTGTGTAATCCAGTGGAGGCTCAGAAAGACCCAGCTCTAGGAAGCAGGGCTGCTCCTACCGATGGGTAACTCTGTGCCGAAAGGCCTGGTACAAAGTTTTGTCATGATCTGTTCTATGGCCTGAATGTTGGTGTAATGGCTATCATACAAATAAAGTATGTAGCTTTTCATTTTGTTAAAGGCCCATTTATTTTTACCACTGTTTTCTGCAAGAATTCCTTGAATTTGGCCTCGAAGTAAGCAGGTTTGCTTAAGTCATGGCTACTGGACTCTTTTCTTGTTTGTCAGTCCCCCAAAAAAGTTGGTGATGACATTGCCAAGGCCACTGGAGACTGGAAGGGCCTAAGGATCACTGTGAAGCTTACCATTCAGAACAGACAAGCTGCCGTGAGTAAAATCAGGCTTTAAAAGTTGCAGCCTACCTGAGATGGTTGTTTGGTTGGTTTGTGTTCAATGCATTTGTTTCTCCTAGATTGAGGTGGTTCCCTCTGCATCTGCCCTAATAATCAAGGCCCTGAAAGAGCCCCCACGTGACAGGAAGAAGGTCAAGAACGGTAAGTAACAATAATGGTGCATTCACATGTGACTCATACATACTATGTACCCAACAAGGGCAGCTGTGGCATGGGAAGACCTGATTGCATGCCATCAAAATAGTTTGAACTTCTTAAAATGCTGGCAAACCATGTGAAACATGCTGTTATTGGACAAAAGTATGATGTGTATGAAATGAAACGCTAAGGAAAAGGTGCATTTAAAAAGAGGAAAATGGAAGATTTCTATTTTTGAAAGTGTAGCCTAGTCCAGCCTCCCGCCACTATGCCAGTCTGTCAGTGACTATGTGTATTCCAGTGGAGGCTGAAATGGACCCAGCTCTAGGAAGCAGAGCTGCTCATACTAATGGGCAACTCTGTGCCGAAAGGCCTGGTACAAACGACCAGTAGTGTCTTTACTTGCCTGACTTGAAGTGGGAAGGGTGAGTGTAGATGCTCTTAATGATTACACTTAAGGCTCAACCCTTCTGTTTCCAGTTAAGCACAGCGGAAGTGTACCCTTGGACGAGATAGTCAACATTGCCCGTTTAATGAGGCATCGTTCTATTGCCAGGGAGCTCTCTGGTAAGGACCAATTTTCAAACTCCAGTTTGTGCATGACCGTAAGTGATCAAAATCCCACTTAAAACACTTAAGTGGTGACCAGGACTCTGGCTCAAGAAATTATGCACTTCTGAATTTCTTCTCCACAGGAACAATCAAGGAGATCCTAGGAACAGCCCAGTCTGTTGGCTGCACAATTGACGGTCGTGCTCCCCATGATGTCATTGATGACATCAATAGTGGCAAGGTTGAGTGCCCATCTGAATGAATTAAAAGCAAAAATAAAACTTTCTAAAATGGAATTCCATGTCCTCTCATTCTAGTCTAAAGGTCATTGGTCATATGTTTTGATGTGATGTCAATCAATATTTTGTCTTGACCCTTACGGCCTAGTTCTAGAAGTAAAGGTCTAATTCTTAGTATAAACCTGCTTCATGGATCAAAGTTGCCTATAAAAATCTAACATGGTTTGACTAAAACTTTATTGATGTCTTACTGGTTAAGTATGCTACTGCAGTGTACCAAATGGACTAGAATAGCTGGAGGTGAAACTTGAAGGCCATCTTAAAGGTTAAAACTAAAATGACACTGGTTCTGTGAAAATAATGAAATGCAATATTCAATGTGTTTAGACTGAATTATTCCATATTTTATTGAAAAGCTCTTAAGCCTGGAAGTGCCAAATGCATTAAAACCAATTGTTGCAAGGTATTTCAAATAAAAAGCACAAGTAACTTGTCAGTAAACTTGTGCCACAAATTACTCCTGTTTAACCGCCAATTACAGCTCGCACATTTTTGGCACTATCAATAACCCTTATTGACGGTGCCAAAAATGATGCCACTTTAGACCTTTGTTATAGGGCATAATCGGATTGCTCAGTTGAGACTCACTGCATAGTGAGAAGAGGCAATTGGGTTTGCCTCTTCTGTTGGCATGTTTTTAGCACAAGGAACATAACCCTTAAAGTGTCTAGTTCACCGTACATTGTAATTCTTTAACACTAATAGACCTTATTGGGAAGAAAATGCCTAATTTAATTGTCCTGTTTTAGGATGGTCCGACTGATTTTATACATTGTCTGGGGGTGCTAGTCGCTGTATAACTGAATTTCCATAATTCTGTTGTCCTTCGTTTTAACTCATGTCTGATGCACATCGGAATCTTGCAGACCAGCAAATTGATTTAAGGAATTCAAAACTGACAACTTGACTAGTGTTGTGTAGGTGGTAGGAGCATGTTTTTGAACAGAACCCCATAGCAGTTGGAAAAACAATTTCAGTTCTTTATCCACTACAGAGAAGTTTTAAACGTGGATTGTAAACAGTTTGGGTTGTACAGTGTCGTAGGTAGAGAAGGATGACACTGGTTCTGCCTAAATTGAATCACCAGGAGCATTTTTTCCTGTATGTTTCTGTTCCAGAGCAGCTAAGCATTACTAAGCAATTGTTTTCCAAAGTACATTGCAAACCAAATTATCAAAGGTTGTCAATGGGAGGTTAATACAGCGACCAAACAATATTTAATCATGAATGTTGGCATGTGGACTTGCTGTATATTGAAGAATGAAAGCTATACAGTTTTACGAAAAATATCTATTTTAAATTACCCTGTTGGAAGGCAGCGTGTTGCAAAACGCACCTCTGCACTTTAGTGCATGTGTTCCATTGCTGGTAATTGGCTAGTACATAGAACCAGCATAAACTAAACCCAATGTGTTGACTGCCTGCTCCCCTCAGGTGATAGATCCTGGTGCTTGTCTGGTCAGCCAGCAGACTAGGCCTTAGTTCTCCACCTCCTCCTCATCATTATCTCCATTAGGCTCATCCTCCATTCGCTCCACTTCTTCCTCCTCTTCCTCCTCTTCTTCCCTGTTTTTATCATTCTCTGGCTTGTTCTTGTCCTCTTTATCTTTGCGTCTCTGCTCCGACACCTCTTTCTTCCCCTTCTGACCCTTCTTGTACACTGCAACAACCAGGGGTGTAACATCTGCATCACATCTTGCAGCTTGGAGTAACAATTCGTCTACAGTAGTAGGATCTCCACTAGCAGTTGTGGCAGTGCATTATTGAGTCAGCAGCTAATAGTTTTGAAACACTAATGATTAGTTTGTAACATGTTACATTCACACATTACCAAGCCATTCCATAAATACAGCAATGAGTCAATTTCAAATAATTTTATATTCCCTCAAAACCTGAATGTGTAAATTACTGTTCTACACACCTTCCAAGGCTTCTCGTAAAGGCTCTAAGAATCGCTCAAACTCCATTTCCTCCATTGCAGCGAAGACATCTCCTGCATTCAGAGTTTTTCTCTTGGCTTTCATGGCAAAGTTGTTAGAACTGTCAGGAGGTAAAACAAAAGCCACCATAGTCTTTTAATGTATTCATGTATAATTGAAAACAACCTCAAGGTGCATAGACAGTTTGGGAGAGAGAGGGTTACTTCTTACCATGATGTGGCATATAATACGAATACACTGGCAGCCTGCGATATGGCTCTCCTTGCTTCTTTTGATACATTCACCCCATCTGGTAGCTGTTAAAGATAGATTGCTAACTGCAATAGATTACTTGTTTACCTTGTAATTTCATACTATAAAGTCAGCAATACCAGAGATGCACTATAAGATATAAAGGTTAAAAATGCAGATTGAAACTAGGTTGCCGATTTTGTCAGGGTTAGGGACACCCAGATGTCAGCAGACCAGTTGCAAATGAGAGTACCAGAAAGTACTAAAAGTATAAATGCAAACTTTTATAACTGACTATGTTATCCAGTTGGACCAACGTCGGCAGATACAGCACCTACATTTTACCCAGGTATTTATTACAAGCAATGACAATTTTCGGTAGGGATCCTAGCAAAGTTCTAAGGACCCCCGTGAACCCCTGACTGCTGGTACTCACCGCCTCTTTAATGATTCGAGTGATGACAGCATTGGGCAGGTTAAGGTCTTCTGGTCTCTCGGCCATTTCAGCTCAGCACTTATACTACACGGGACTGAATAACAGACTGCCGGTTACCGAACGGTAATTGTTATTGTAGGGTAAACGTGTGCGCTAGCAAAATAGCCAGTGAAGCTAGGGTAAGCGTAAACGTTGTCCGCCTTTGTGGTTTAATTTTTGTTGTTAAATAATATTCAACATCGCGGTATCTGGATACATTTTCTAACTCTGTTGTTTCAAATAGCTCACCGATTTGAGAAAGGTTCCAAATTCTAAGCAGATTAAATATAGTGCTACGTGTTGGAGCAGGACTTGGTTTTGAGACGTTTCCCGCGAACCTACCAACCACGTGCCTCATCTGTTAACTTCGACCCTGAACGTCATCAATGGCGTTCCGGAAGTAAAAATCCCATTCATGATTTGATTATGAGCGCGAAGCTGACATGGAGAGCAAAAGTCTGATCAGTGAGAAAGCAGCAGAGAGAGCTGTAAACAAAAAGATAAATTATCAAAAAAGTAAAAGACTAATAGTTTATTTGCAAGATATGAGTTTTACTTTTGACTTGACATATTTTTTTTGCTTGAGTTAGTTTTATTCTCTCTCAAATTCTTATTTTTGTTTGATATCTGAAAAGTTTTGTTTGACTAAAATGGCA